>JADHYT010000312.1:0-26063 GCA_027604725.1 Entophlyctis luteolus
TGTCTCTACTAGTTTTGATGGCTGGATTGACATTTGGTGGTGCCTTGGTTAAGTTTAAATCTTGTGGCATTAACAAGACAAAATTTGCCATCTTGGATTTTCCGCTTTTTGATGAGCCATGCAAATTGCTTGGCAGAAAGAATTTCAGGTACCTTTGGTGGCACAAAACATTGCCATAAAGTGTTTTGGATTTGCAGATCCCAGATTGTATCAGGATATATAAAAAAATTTTGCCAGATAGTTTCCCAGATATCCACCAGATACATATCTGGCAAACATACTATAATTCCTCCCAACCATTCCCACTGATTTCTTTGTCAATCCCACCCCATGTGTGCTCTAGCTTGGACAGTCTTTGCAAAGTGGTTTGCTGACACTTTCAACACTTCCCTTCAGCAAACCAAGTCCATCCCTGGACTTCAAATTGAATTCTCATTTCATTTGGTTTAATGGAACTGTGATGACCAGATCTTTATCACAGACTTTGGAATTTCAACAGACTGTGGAATTTCATTAGCTTTGGTTTCTCAATGGTAGGCTCTGTGTTTTATTAACAGACAATGTTAGTGGCAATTGCCTTGGGTGAACACAGCAAGCTGTTTATGATAAATAACATGATTAACATCAGTCTACTTTCTTGATTCTAGCTGATATTTAAACTGATTCCAAACAAAAAAACCCCCTGTATTAGTTGGTGCCACTGTTTCCCTTTCCAAAATTTTGGACAGAAGATGAAAGAGGAGAAAGTGGCACATCAGCTGCTGCATTTCCCTCCAGTTTTGTACCAGCCCACAGCTCATAAAACATCCCCAGAAGCAGCATGTTTGCCAGAACAAACACAGCATTTGCCCTAACAAACACTCCTTCAACCCTCTTGTTTTTGAATGCCCTGTAGATTGTCAAGACAGAATTCACAACATACCCAACACCAAACAATATCCATCCCAAAAACCAAAGAGTTTTATTCGTGAACCTGCCAGTCACGCATATGGCTTGATTGTCGTCCAGAGCAATAGTGCTGAATCCAATGACAAGAAGCAGGGCACCAGTTATAGCAACCAGATGAAGAAAGAGTTTTCCGGCAATTGTGGATAGAGTATGATGCATGGCTTTGTAGACACCAATTAGGATATGGGAGACAAACAAGACGGAGACAACACAGGCGGCTGCGTAGAACCCAGGACGGAGATTCTTCAACGTTGTCGGAGCACCAGGATGGACAGAAGAATATGAACAAATCCCTTGATATACTTCAATTTGATACTGATCCTCCCAAACATTGCATAGCCATGCACATTGGAATGCGGATTGCTGCGCCAGACAATCACTCGGCGTTTTCCAGGTGGAGCAAAACTCGGAAGAGGAGACTGTTGAGTTTGAAAAATAACTCCCGTCATCCGACGCGACTGGGCTTGGAAAGCTATCGATGACCTTGCCAGCAACAACCTGTTGTGAGGGATCGCCCCCTTGAAACATTTTTTCAGTTAAACAGGCGTCAACACAGAACGGTTTGATTTTCTCAACTGCAGTCAGCCTTGTTGTAAAAATTCTTAGTTACGTTGAAAGTATAGCCGGCAGTATTTTGCACCAGCTGCACGCTGTACGATGCGTAGCCACTCGCCGAATCCAAATTCATGCACGAGTCAAGCAGCGCGACATCGGCACCAAACGGCAGTTGAGCTTCGTAATCCCGGAAGTAATCAACACGCACATGCCGCTTCGATGCAAAGTGATCAGAGACAGCTTCCGCCAACGAACTTGGATCATTCACACATTCGGAGGAACTATGGAAGCCCGCAAGGCAGCCCGGAAGCACGCAGGGCGCTGACAGAGCGCACGAGTCCGACGAGGAACAAGCCGCCGATTCTGTCGACGTGGCTGTCACCTGTACAATCGCCGAAGCATTTCCGCAAGTCTCGGCCTCGGAATAGAAGTACTCGAGCAGGAAGCCGTTGTAGTTCGCTAAGGCCGCTTTGTGACCAGAGTCACAGAGGCCTGTAGCGTTAACAGTGTAAGTGCTTGCGCTCTCTCCAACTCCCACGGTGCAATTTTCTCTGTCGTAGTTTGGCGTAATGCTGACTTGGTCCAGCGCAACGCCCACGTCCACGACGAGCGAAGTTCTCGGAAGTTCGACGTCATGATAATAAAAGCCCGTTGTGTTGACGCAGGTGCCCAGACGGATGTGAGTCAGTTGCGACAGGGTGGCGCAGCCTGAATCGGCAAAGATGGCATACGATGCGTACTGCGTCCCAGGTCCAAAAATGCTCTCGGTGAAGGCCGAGGTATTGGTTCCAGGAATGCATCCAGTTCTCACATCGGTTAGTGTAGTGATGTAAAACGACCACTCGTCTGGAATATGCCCTGCCGCAGTCTTAACAATATCCACATCGCAGGCAGACGAGAGAGTCGCAGCAGAGCAAACGGAGCTTGTGTTGAGGGGGACGTAGGCGATGATGGCAGGGGTCTCACAGTTCGTGTTCGAGTAGGAGACATACACGGTAAACTGGGCATGGGCCGTAGCGGCGATAATCCCAACGAGTAAGCCAAACATACCCACGATAAAAACAAGTGTTTCGAGAAAATTTTTCCATCAAACTTTACCGAATAGCAATCAGGAGAGATTCTTGAAGCATATGTGATACACCGCGCAGTCAAACTTCAGCACCTCTCAACCAGAATTGATTGACCTTGGCAACGGCATAATGCCGATTGTTCGGTTCCCTTCCGAGATTGAAGAAGCGACGCTATCCGGAGATGTCCGACGAATCTTTCATCATAAATGGCACGAGGCCAGATTATTGCGGTGCACGACACTGCGCGGGAACGTGGGACGGCGCCGCCAGCGGACCAATTCAGTTCAACTAACAATTCCCATGCGCGCTGGGCTTACCAGTGATTTGTATCGATATTTATTCGCGGCTGAACAAGAAACGCTCAGGCTACTCGCCATTTGTCTTGACGAGAAGGAGACACTGAAAACAAAGAGAGACCGGGGTAGGATGCGCGGGTCGGCGAACGAGCTCCCGGCACCTGCATTTTAATGCCATGGCTTTCGCCTGGGCGGTTTTCTTCAAATGAAAGTGAAAGCCGATCCATATTCGGAAACATTGCACCACGAACATGCGCCCCCTGCATACCAGCCGCCGAGTGATCTTGCCGATCGCCTGGACATGTTTATAAAGGCCCACAGCATCAGCGCGAAGTACAAGGAGAACATCTCGAGACTTGGGCATTTCCGTGTCGTCTACATCCTGGACGATTCGAGCAGTATGTGTGCCGTGGCTGATCAAGACGATATCGTGCCGAAACGCTCGACCCAGTACTACCGTTACCGCATGACAAGGTGGGAAGAGCTGAAGATCAGTGTCAAGGTCATCATGGACGCGCACAACGCCGCCTGCCTGGCCACCGACGTATACTTCCTCAATCGTGCTAGCGCCTTCGGTGTCACGGACTACGGCGACCTCCTGTCTCGTGGTTCGTTTGCTACAGGTCCCATGGGATCCACGCAAATGATCCCCAAACTCGAGGAGGTTTTCAACGACTACAGGAACAGCGGGGATCAACGGCCTTTGATTGTGCATATTTTCACCGACGGGGAGCCGAACGAAGGTTTCCAAGGCCTGGGGCAGTGGCTGCGCACCAGGCCCATGATTGATCAGACATTCATCTCACTTGTGCTATGCTCTGACGACGAAGGACTCGAGGCACAATACCGCCCCATGGAGTATTTGGTCCCAGGTCGCATGGGCTGGATGGGTGCCGAGTCTGGCATTAAGAACGTCGATGTGAGCGAGGATTATCGCGGGGAGAAACGTGACGTTCGACGGGCAAGGACGTCCAATTTGCCCCTTGTTATCGCTGGTTTTCGGCGACCCTTCATTCGATTTTCATTTGGGGACTATATCGTCAAGGTCCTCCTAGGGATCGTAGATCCAGCCATCCATATGATTGATATTCCTCAAGGGGGGAGCGTCTATGCCAGTGCAAAGTACAGGCGCGGTGTTGGCTATCAATACGGGAGATACTGAAAAGGTGTGAAGCAACTTAATTGTCAGCATGGTTCTCATAGTCATTTCCGCAAGCCTTCTTTCAATCATCAGTGAACAAGACATCATTTTCAATATTTGGACCCACCAATTTGCAAAGGCTAAATATATTGGCAGAACAAGCTTTTGAGAATCATTTTTATGTCGGAAAGAACGAAAAATCAATACGATTTGAACAGATAGAAAAAAATTAGCTTTGCCATCTAAAGCCAAGAGGAATAATCATATTCAAAGTGCGTCCGCCTATCTCTGCATTCTACGCAACGAAAATCGGTCTCCCTCTTCCTGTGAGTGCCTCCAGCTTCCTCACCTTTCCCAAATCCCGAGACTTTCAATGCCCAATCTTCAAGATCGCCACAACCAGCACAAAACACATTCTTGCACGAGGAGCAAATTAATTCGCGACCAACGGAGTGTGGTAAAATTGACGGAAACCAGCTCCCAAATGATTTCGACTGACAAAGAATCAGGTGATATTCACTTACAAAATCAACATCTCACATTAATTTGAAGAGGAGTAGGCTGATTCAGGCATACTGGTAGTAGTAAAGGGCAAGGAAAACAACCCAAGCAAAGGTTCGCGAGGCAATTCTGGCATGAGTCTGTTGAATTACGGCACTTTCGGCAGAAACGCGCTTCACATCCATCGCACGTCTCAGACAACGTGTATGAGCAGATTTCAGGAGCGATCGAAAGTTTGGAATGCTTCCGAAGTTCCTTCCCGCCATAACAGCATCGAGGATGATCAATATAAGCGGCATCAGGTGCTGCCCAATTATTCAGCGGAACAGAAAAAAGTTCGATCGTTGATATCAACTGCGTTTTGGATTCCACACAGTCACGAATCCTCCATGTGCGCAAGCCGTTGTCGTCACCGACCAGACATCGACTGCAAAGCAGACGGTGCCGATCAGGTACAAACAGTCGAGATGTTAATAAGCGGCGTTTTGGGTTCGGGATAGCAGATCCAACAGACGCGATCAACAGAGCCAACCAATCGACTTCTATCGAAAGCGCTTTAGGCAAACAGTCGGTTTCTAGTGTGTTATCGCTCATGACACGCCCATTTGCGGCTATGATTTTCGTCAGAAACATATCAAGGTCGCAGGTGGCAGACAGCGCAGTTTGCATTAGCCGGTGCTGCAGTAGCGGTGACATTCCAACGCGCGAACGCAGATATCGACTAGCGCAGATAAGATGTAGGACATCATGAGGTCCGGCGCTGCAGAGTAGATGCTCCAGAACCAGCAGCTGTAGCTCCAGCGGAAACATGATGCAAATCGAATGATTTGAAGAAAAGAAATTCGCTCCGGTTATGAAGAGCTGTTCGTTCCATTTTTGACACTGTGGTCAGCTTTCCACTAGCTCTCACTTATGCTCCAGTTGTGTGCATGATCATGCTGTTCCCCTGCATTATCTGCTTCTTTCCACAATTGCCTGTCACAGCTCATGAAATTGAATGAATTATACAAATAGAGCTTTCCATCTGTTTTGTTTGAAATTATTCCTTATATGAGAGTGTTTTATTTTGAGGAATGGCTCCAAGCTTTTCATACATGCACAGAATCCTGACATAGATGTTGTAATACGGGATGATTCCTGATACATAAACCAGACAAGTGCCGGACTTGGGCACTATGTAGATCTGGCAGGAGATCCACAGTTTTTCAAGCAAATGTATTGGTGGGAAGTAAGGGATATTGAAGAATTTTATTGGCTTTCAACAGAGCAATTCTTGATTTTGGTGGTTCTATTTAATTCACAACACAGGCACCAAACAATCCCAAAAACAGTGGTGCCCAGATGTACATGTTTGGGAAGCCATTTTGATCCAATGTTGCATTTGAGAAAAAATAGCAAACTGCCGCGCCAACTGAGGTATGGAATTTGTATCCAGCGAAGCCTTGGCTCAGGAAATCCCCTTCAAACAAGGTTCCAATCATTTTTTGTCCCAAAGTGACTATGATTCCGCTAGTGAAACCAAGTATCGCGTTTGAAGCACACAAGACAGGCAGGTTGTTGATAGGTGAGTTGAAAACGACCATCGACTGACACGCGATTTGGAACAGAAGCGATACAAGGACCATGGGCCGAGGGGTATGTCTGTCTATTAGCGGCCCAATGAGTAGTGGCGTGAGGGTATTGAAGGCGCCCAAAACGCCGCGAAGGAACAGTTTGATGGCCAAATCGGAACTGGGAGAGGATGTTTTCACAAACAGAGGCATCGAACTACCTTGAAACGACTGCTGCAGCCCGCTCGCATAGCAGATAGGCATCATGAGAAGCATTTTCGACGTTAGACAAAGTTTCAGGGTTTTGAGATACGCCGGGCAATTGTTGTCCGAGTTTCGTGGCGCTAAGTGCGCGTCGTCGCTTACGATTGATGCTGGAGCTTCAAGTTTCCACGGATTCGACGGTTCTGGTCGTAGGATCCACAAATATGCCAGGAGCATCACTCCGACAGTCCCAAAGCCGGTTGCGACTTGAAATACGCCACGGGCATCCAAATTAGCATTCACCAGCGTCGAGCAGAACAACGGGCCAATTACCCCGGAAGCACCCATGAATCCAAAGACTACACCCACATAGCGCCCGAGATTCTTGGGTGTCGAGCATTTTGCCAAATAAAGCCTAAATATACTCAATATCGGACATTAAGTACAAACTGACCCCTCACTGGTCCAAAGGACCGCCGCACCAAGCCCACACAGTATGCCCGCAAATACTAGGATCATCGTCTGTGCGAAAACAACCATTTTAATATTGATGAGTTCATTAAGTGAATGGTTACTCACTTGTACAACTTCGTTTCCCGAATAATCTAACGCAACAATATGGCCAACGTTGAACAGCGGATACGTCAACGCAGCGAGAAATAAGCCGAGCCTCGCGCCAATTCGATCGACAATCGCCGAAGCAAGAAACAGGTTTGAAAGCGCCATTGCTACATACAGGGCGCCCGACGAATTGAAGGCCACCGACGGCGGGAGAACCGTCGAGGCCAGCGTCAGGAAAACCGCATACGCCGAAAAGATAAAGAAAAACGCAGTGCCGACGAGGACGACATCGCACATTCGGTGGTTGGGGTCCTCGGCATCGGCGATTGCGAGAAGAGGCGCCGTTTCAGTCGACATCTGGTTTCAATACGAAGAACAGAGTACTCTATTCATTGGCTCATAAACGAATCAAATTATAGCAACGACGATGAGCGCCTGCTTATCAAAGCCTATTTTTAAACCCAGCCGTTAGTAATCACCCGTCGCACCAATAATAGCACAATTGCCGTTTTATCAGCAACATGCCACGAGCACTTGATGGCAAACACGATCTTGATGTCATAAACTATAACAATGAAAAGTTGCTTTTAAAAAGAATACGGAAACTATCATTCACATTTACAACACATCCCCAGCTACATATCCAAATCCACACCAGCGCTTGATTTTCAATCGCAGAAACGCTGATTTCCTCAATTTCCGCTCTATTAGCTTCGACTCGATCTTCCGGACCAGTTTTGGCACTTTCACCAAAGAACGAAGAATCCCTTTAACATGAAGTGCGAACAAGCATCAACGTCTGGTATTGACAATCTCACGTTGCGATCGTCACGCGAGCAGTACCACAGGAGCTTGGTCCTCCTTGTGCGGTTTGCATTGCTGCATCACATGAATAACGTGTTCACTAGTTCCGAGAAATATGGCAGTGAGATAGTTTCATCTTGAACGCAATGAAGTACATTTGTGAGACAAACTTGAGAGTTCTTTTCAATTTTTCTTTTAGTCGACAGTAAATCTGATACAATATTTTGTTCCATTATCCAAACAAAAAACCCGAAGGCAATAATAAACATCAGCGCCCAAAATTAAGCCTTGCGGGGAAACCAAGGGAATAACATGGACACTCGAGCTTGGTACTCCTTGTACTTTGGGTACTTCATGGAAGTCAAGTATTCAGTGTACGGAGCACTTCCAAAGAAAAGCAACATCAAAAGGAATGGGCCGAGAATACTTTCAAAGTTCCACCAGCTGCCAGAAGCTGCAACTGCAAACAAATAGTACATCCACCAAATGCTTAATGAAGTAAATTCACGATTTAGAGTGTTGGAAGCAAACAGTCAACAAACCTGAATTCAGCAAAAAAATTGGGATGGCGACTGTATGCAAACAGCCCCGACGTTAAAAATCCCAAATTATAAGGCTCAGGCAGCTCTTCAACCTTAAGACCAGAGCTGTTGATCAAGTCCCATTTTTTAGTTTGAAAATTCCACTGCTGTTGATCTGCAATTGTTTCCAAGACAAGGTAGGAAACAAACAGCACAGTAGCAACGTAATCGATAGGCTGCCTTTATTTATGTCAACCTTTTATTAAACTGAACGAACTCTTACCAAGTCACATTGCCCACATCAAAGGCGACCGAGTCAAAGGCGGTTTTTGCCGGAAGGGTTATCAGAAAGAGCAGAAGATTCTGATAAATTGAGATAAAGAAGAACGAGAACAAGTGCCAAAGTATAGGGTTTTTCAGTATTTTTCTCAGCGCTGGCCATCTGTAGTCCTGTGTTTGGTTTTTATCCAATTACCGCAAGACAAAAGTCTCACCTCATCACTCCACTTATACCCACCTTTTCGGCCGAAATTATATGTTAAACGTACACCCCATACGAATGCCAAAACCGCCATGACTGTTAATCTTGCGTTGAACAGATACCCGCGGAGCCCAGCGACCAGTACGTAGTTGGCGGCGAAAACAATAGGTGTAATAGACCATAAGCGATCCGTTTGAGAGTAATTTCCGGTTGCTGTTCCCACAATGAAAGTCATAAGAATGACACCGACAAGGATCCAGAAATTTGAAATGGCGGGATGCATATCGACATAGCTCGCTGCTGCGATCTCGTTTGCCAACAGCCACAGGATTGACGGAGGAGACGCCATTCTGTTTGTAAAGGTGTCTTTCCAGCGTTGCGGGGCTGGTAACGGTTGTTTGACGGACAGAGGTGGTCTGACACCAAAATTGCTTAAAATGGAAGGAAGGCAAAAGATTTGACAACGGCCGTTGATTGATACAGCTAACTTGTCTTACCACTCTCCCGAGTCAACTGGGACAAGGCCAACGGCAACTCGTGGAAAAAGAGGCACAGCCAATTCTATTCGTGCAGTAAACCGGGGTCGCAACTACGAATGAATGAACTTTAGGTTCGCAGTCAAGCCCGTTTTCCAGACTCGTTCTGTGGATATGAAACAGCACAGCCAATACATGACAGAGTCAACGCTACTTTGTTTCTGCCCATAATCCGTCATACAGACAATGCATGTTTTCAACTCCAACATCCTTATTAATTCGCAGAATATCTTCGGTGCTCAATTTCGTGAGTCCAACGGCAAGCGCATGCTCTTTTCCTTCCGCATAGATTGCTACAGGGGTGTTTTCCGGAACACCCTCTTGCATCTTTGCCCCTTTTGAAGTAAGACCCGGACACATTATGCTCGCTCCTGCTATAACAAACTTAATAGCCCCTTTGTCCACTTGATATCTGGGCAAGATATCCGGGTCTGGCCTCGACCATCAGCACAAATCTTTTCAACGAACTAAAACCCACACTGATGCAGCAGGCGCAGGGTTGGAAAGTATGGTCCGTCGAAATGATTGAAAAAGAGCATGTTACTGTTAACTGAAACGATCGTCAATGCATCCTGGCTGCAACGGATTAATGGATTAATAAAAGGAAAAAGAAAGAAAAACAAACGAAGAAGGAAAGACCATTTTATGACAGTGATCTGCGCCTTCTTTGGGATCAGCTCATCCAAAGCTTCAGCCAAGCCTGGATATTGGTCGGAAATCTTTTGCCTAATGGCGCGCTGTTGCGACGACTTCACGAGGGATGTTCCGCTGATGCTGTCCTTCCCAAATTTCTTAAACATTTTCGTCCTGTTCTGTCTCAGCCTACTCAGCCTATTTCGGTATGTCCGTCGACAACCTCACCGGAACATCTCCAATGGCAGTTGTAGTAATCTGGTCCATCACTGCGATTCTAAATTGCGATTTAATGGGCCATCGGTTCTGCTAATTCTGTGATACCACAGGCGGGGTTTCTGCACAAATCCAACTGGCAGGCAGGCAGTCTCACATTACCCAATCGTCGCAGTGCCTTGGGAATCGGATCAGCGGTAAGAACAGCACACGTCCCAAGGCTTGCTATACTGTAAAATTATCAAGAAAGGAAGGAAAGGCCAGTTCCGGGTGCCACGTCGTAGAGTTCGCACAATAATGAAAGGCAATCGACACCGCTCGGAAGTATAGTAATGGAACGACTGCATGCCGTCGCCGAAGCAATGGAAACAGTTACTAGCGGGTGTCGAGTTCATTAATTTACGCCACTACTTTATCATGGCGAAGTTGGGCGATATCGCCCTTAGAATAGTCAAGCTCTTCCAAAATTTCATCAGTGTGTTGTCCCAATAAAGGGGGAGGCATCCGGATGGTTGGAATTGTGTTCGAAAACTTGACTGGAATTCCAACGAGCTTGATTTTTCCAGCAGTTGGATGATCCACCACCTCTACCATCTGACGATGTAAAACCTATAATTCTCTGTGGTGAATATGCAATATTTTTAAAACAAACACCTGCGGATGTGCGAATGTTTGTGAGATAGTGTTGACTGGTCCGCAAGGCAACCCTATAGGTTTCAAAATAGCGAGCCAATTACGAGTAGATCGAGTCTGTAAAATGACGGACAATTTGTCGATTAAAGATTTCCGATTTTCCACTCGCTTCTCGTTTGACTGAAAATCGGGAATATCCGCGAGTTCAGGGCATCCAATCGCTTTGACAAACTTTTTGAATTGCCCGTCGTTTCCTGCCCCAATCACGATGTGGCCGTCATGAGTCGGGAACGCCTAATTTTGTAGCAAAAGTCAGGCTTGCAACCGGCAATAACACTGACCTGATAAGGCACGATAGAAGCATGCTCGGTTCCAAGTCGGGTTCCTTCGACACCTCCGATGAGGTAAGCATGCGCGACGTTGGCCAATGCGGACACTTGTGACTCCAGCAAGCTCACGTCGATTTTCTGACCAACTCCAGTTTGTGAACGCGCTAATAATGCCGCCATAATTGCACCATGAGTGAACAGACCAGAAGTGATATCCGTGATAGCAACTCCGACTTTGACGGGGGTGTCCCTGGTACCAGTGATATGCATCAACCCGGCTTCGGCCTCAATCACAACATCATAGCCCGCTTCTTGTGCGCTCGGACCGCTCGGACCGTATCCTGTTATGGACGCGTAAATTAAGCGAGGGTTCTCCGCCTTCAACGTGTCATAGCCGAGTCCCACTCGTTCGAGCCGCCCCGGAATGAAATTTTCGATAAGTACATCCGCTTTACGAGCAAGGGCTTGTGCTATGCGGAGGCCTTCGGGCTGTTTGAAGTCAAGCGCGAGAGACCGCTTATTGCGGTTAATGCCCAGGAAGTAGGAGCTTTCCTTTGTTCCAGCGGCAAATGGGGGGCCCCATGCGCGCGTATCATCTGCAAGACAGCTCATTACGATTACGAAGACCGTTTTGAAAGTTTTGGCAAACCGACCACCACGAAGGGATTCCACCTTGATTACATCTGCGCCATAGTCCGCAAGAATCATGGAGCAGAACGGCCCAGCTAGCACACGCGTGAGGTCGAGGACTTTAAGACCTGCGAGTGGCCCCGTGGCTTTTGCGAGCCCCGCGCACATGATTTTCTGAATGAAAAAGTCCTGTCTAATGAGTTTTCGGTCAACGCCGCCGATTTGAAGAACGGTCAAAAATGATTGCCTATTGAGGGGCGATGATTGGTGCCGAGTGCCGAGTGCCAGATACCAAGGGAATGACTCGGTTTGGAGTTAGCTTGTATCAATTGGAGGCTTGTTAGAGAATGATTGGCGTGCAAGGAAAACCAAATGCGGCAGTTCCTGATGAAAGCCTCTGCTTTTCAAGTTCCAAATATGATTTGCAGAAGGTTTAAAAGTTCATGTTAACTCTAACCAAAGAAAGCTGCATTTGTTTACTCTAGAGAATGAAGGAAAACTCAACGCGCAGCGCAACCCATATGACTTTGAGTCGAACGCCAAAGAAATGAGTCAACAATCGCTGCACGATGAAAGGCTGCTCCAAACAAAACCGCCACATGAAAGATCTGGTGAGATTGGAACCAGTAGTCAAAAAGTCCAGGGAAGATGCACTCCGGAAAATGAAACAAAAAAAGGGTTGCACCAAACAGGTAAGAAAAGGCTTCTGCGGCTATATTCGTGGCAGAAATAGATCGAGAAAGCGTTGTATTCTGGGACATATCAAAACAGCAAAGTATATGCACTGGCTTACATCTTCTTCGAACGCAATCATACCATGCACTATTGGTAACAGTCCAAGCAGACCTATGAAGATGAAGAGGATAGTTCTCATCGGTCGATATTTTTTCCCTGCAAAACGCTCGGACGTATTGACAAATATCTGTACTAACGGACGTCACGCCCAGCGCATTTGAATAAAACTCACCGTTATTGTTCCAGCAACAGATATCAGGAGCATATAGGACAATTGCTCGATAGGATGACAGTACAACCCTTTAAAATGAAGTTCAGAACAAGTAACCGAAGAAAGAACCAACGTCAGGCACCATAATATAAGGAGCACAGCATCGATCCGACAATAAGTGCAACAATTCCCACGTAATCGCATTTCATACATGTTCGTTGAACAATCTGGGAATGGCAGCAGAAGAGATGAAATATTGCGGAATTCGTCAGGCAAACAACGGCAGACAGGTGAAACACGGTGAAAACAAGATAATCAGACCAGCTTGCAGAATTAGGGCGAAGGACTGCCTCCTGTGTAAAGAACTGCAGGAGTGCAAAGGCAACGGAGCCGAATGCGTGGGTGTAGAAGTTGACAGACTCATTGTGGAGGTACCAGATGGACGATGCACACAGGCGGAAGGAGTGGGTGATGCGGCGGTAGCCAGATAGGATGTGCGGGGTGTGCTGGTACCAGGCTGGAACATCAGCCTCACCCATTAGCAGCGCGAGCGTGGCCGGCGCAGGTTGAAACAATGGTACATGGCGTCTATGCGGACGACGCCCGAGCGAGCGCGATGCAGCCGGTGGAGGGGAAACGGAAGCCATCAGAACAAACTCGTTAAAGCTTTCGTGGAGTCAACTCCATTGCCCAGAGCAGCGAAGCCTACCACGCCCCCGAGACCGCCGACACTCTGGCGAAGCGCCCACGTCCGGCTGTACACCTCCGCCACGCGATGCACGGCCATGATGTTAGGGGCCTGCGTCGCGTCCCAGAAATTCAAGTCTGCAGTCTCGTTGAACGCGCCCCGCGCAATCTCGTACCACGAAAGCAGCCCATTCCCATTCACATCAAGCGCATCAAACATCATGCGGCGCTCTGTTGTGGTCATTTGCTGGATGCCGCCGCCGAGGAGGGGGAACACTCTGTTGTTGGCGGCGGCGAAGGACAGTGAGCACTGACTCTGAAAAACAACAGAGAAGAGGCGGTTGTTGGATTTGTGTCAAGATGCAAAGTATCGCGGCAGCGACACGTGTGGCGCTCACCTCCTGGTCCGGCGGGAGGCGCGTGGCGGGCAGGGCACAGTCGCAGAATAGCGGCGAAAAGGCGGATTGGAACAGGCGCGGCAGCAGCGCCGGCCACTGCGACGGCGACAGCACCGACGCCGCGCGGATGAGAAACGCAAACTGCGCGAGCACGCACGCGGCGACGGCCGCTGTCAAAATTGAGTGCAACATGGTCGCGCTGTTGCCTGCGGTCCGTCTTCAATCTGATGCAACAATTTCCCTCCACGCTCTCCAACATGGACGTCGGCACCGGTTTGGGGAAGCTCGCAACTCTTCCTGCGGGTTCGTTTCCCGCGCCCGACACAGCCAGTGACCGCCGTGCGCTGATATGCGTCATCCGCAGACCTCCAGATCTGTCGCGAGTGCGCTCTCCTCGGAAACTACGACCTTGCTCTCATCTACTTCGACGCCATCATACAGACTGTGTCTGTGTAGGTTTCGGGGTCTTTGACCGGTGTCTCTCTTGTTCACGCGTCGGTTTTCTTGGACCAGGCACATACGAAGCTTGTCCAATCCCGAGCTGAAAGAGCAGTGGATCGCGACTAAGAACGCTCTACTCGACGAACATCTTCTTGTTAAATCGCTGAGCATGGAAATGGCCAGCTTCAAGGTCCCTTTAAGTGCCACCTTGTATCAATCTGAAAACCTTATACGATTCCAGCAATCAAACCGACTGCGGGCGGCTTCATCCCTTTCATCCCTTTCCCACGACGAGCAACAACAACAACAGCCATACGATAAAGATGTGTGGGGTCCGCCTCCGCCTCGCCCGAACGCAAATGTTGGTCTCAACGCGAAAAGTGTTGGAATGAGACGCCAAAAATCCTCAGGTGAATATGTTCCCGAATAATTTCTCATTTTTCTGACTCTGGAAGAAGACGATGATGGCCTGCCTTCTTGGGCGAAGAATCAAAATGAGAAAATTGTTCTCAGCAAGACGGTTCCTGTAAAAACAAAGGCGAGTGACCAAAGTTGGCGCCTTCGACAGCCGGCTGACACTGCAACTCCTTTTTTTTTTTGGAAATTATTGCAGGCGGCCGTACCGGCAAAGAAAGCATCGGCATTGAAGTGAGTTGCGCCGTATTAACTTGAACTTACTGCCTTCGGAGCTTGAAACCCGCAGCGTCAAAACAACCGCAGGCTCGAACTGGTGCACAAAATGCACCAACAAAGACAGTTTCGAAAAAAAGCGCTTCCCAAGGCGCTAATGACGGGCTTCAACCGCCGTCTTCTTCCAAAAACCAGGACTCAGACACCGATGGAAGCTCAGCTCCGGTACGCCCCGAGTTCGAAGGCACTGGGTTCGACAAGGACCTCGTGGAAATGGTAAAGCGCGATATTCTGCAGACGTCGCCGAATGTGCGGTGGACGGATATTGCTGGGTTGCGAGAGGCGAAGAACTTGCTTGAGGAGGCGATTGTGCTCCCCTTGTGGATGCCAGATTTTTTTCAGGGAATTCGACGTCCTTGGAAAGGTGTGCTGATGACAGGTCCACCCGGAACCGGCAAAACTTTATTAGCGAAAGCAGTGGCAACGGTTTGCCAACATGCTTATTTTTGGTTTCAAGTAATGAACTGTATGTGCAGGAATGCGGAACCACATTTTTCAATGTTACAGCGAGTATGTTAACCTCAAAGTGGCGTGGGGACTCAGAGAAAATTGTCCGAGTTGAGTTTTTTTTTTTGGTTTCAGCATTGAATCCTTTTGTTCTTGTACTTAGTTTGACACCTCCCCTTTAGCTTTTGTTTGAAATGGCCCGGCACTACGCACCAAGTACAATATTTATTGATGAAATCGATTCTTTATGCAGTTCGCGAGGAGAGGGATCCGAACATGAGGCCAGTCGCAGGTGAGGGGGTCGGTCGGCGGGCCGTCTTTTCCGCCAGTTGAATCCTTGCGCCGAATTTTCCCATCAGAGTGAAATCGGAGATTCTAATGCAAATGGACGGGATCTCGGGGTCCATTGGTACGACCGCAGAGGGCGACAGAGATCCAATCGTCATGGTACTGGCCGCGACAAACTTTCCGTGGCAAATTGACGAAGCACTACGCCGTCGGTTGGAAAAACGTGTTTGTGCGTATCCGTATTTGGTTGAATATCTTTGAAGATTTTTCTTGCAGATATTCCGTTGCCGGATGCTGAATCCCGCAGAGAGCTGCTGAAGATAAACTTGCAATCCATCAGAGTCGAAGATTCTCTGGATATGGATGCATTAGCAGACAAAATGGATGGTTATAGCGGCGCTGATATCACAAATGTATGTCGTCTATCGAGAAGGATGATATTGACTGTTCGGGTTACCTGCAGATTTGTCGTGATGCTTCGATGATGTCGATGCGCAAAAGGATCAGAGGTCTGACAGCCGATCAAATCAAGTCGATACCAAAAGGTTTGTTCTATTTCTGCGACCTGAGGTACTCACAACCACTCGTTTATCATTCCAGAGGAGCTGGAAGCACCTGCATCGAAAGAAGATTTCGACACGGCTTTGACTAAAATTCAAAGTTCCGTGAGTCAGGCAGACTTGAAGAGGTATCAAGACTGGATGGATGAGTTTGGTAATTTCAAAACAGTTTTGCTCGCACTAGTTAATCGCAATTACAGGTTCACAATAAAAGAATTAACAACTTTATTTATGAATGCCAAAAATTTTGTTCGATATCTGCGCGTTGGATATATTCAAACAATTGGCAAGAATTTTCGTCAACGAACACGAAAAACCAAAAACCCGCCCACCCACGCCAGACTGAAAAGAGATCATGATGATGTCATGCCCTTTTCAAAGAACAGAACGGCAGCATTAAAACACACTTGATCCGAGACAAGAAACATACAAGAAACGGAAGCGAAGACAGCGAGCAGGAAAAGCAGAAAATACGGGAGATAGGGGATTATTTGTCATCGAATCCAAACGGAAAAGCTTCGGCAGCGGCGGTGGACACAGTGTTGTCATTTTTCATCATGGCTTCGATTCCGACGAGTCGTCCGAGATATCCAATTTGAGTAGGAGAGGTTCGCTTTGGAGAACGGCCCAAACTTAATGATCTTTTGATGAATGCACCGCTTTGCTGGATTTGGTCGTGAAGGGTAAATGGCACAGTACTCGGATAGTCCTGCGGTTGGTGTACGTGAACGTACGGAATATGGCTTGACGGGTCACGTTGCAACTGCGTGCTTTGCATTTGCAGAAGTTGCTCACGCTGCAAAGATAATATCTCAATCTCCTCTGGTTGGAGCTGCTGGTGTTGCCAAAGGGACATGTTGATGTCATCGGACGCACCAACTTTGGTAACTGGCTGCGAAACTTGCGTGGACTGCTCACCTTGGAATTGCTGCAGCCGTTGTTGCTGCAAGAGATACAAATTCCTTTGGTTGTGCATGTATTGCATTTTCAAGAATTGTGCGCTTTTTGAATTGTTAACAGATCGAATAGAAGTGCTTGGCGACCGGGCCGCTGACAAATTGGACGGAAGCATGCCGATTTTCAGGGGAAATCCGCTCAATGCGCTCGACGGTCCACCGGAATCATTTGCTGTCGACGGATCAGTTGAAGAAGTAGAGAACGTGTCTTCATTCTTTAAACCTATGTTAGGATAGGTAGGATGGGAGCTTTCTGCACTGGCGGACGGACTCACAAGAGTGTTGGAAAATGTGATTGTGCTTGACCTGTGGCTTGCATCTGATAGATTCACCACACTTATTGAACCTAGAGACGACGTCCAGCTGGACCGAGGATTGTTGTTGCTTTCAGGTCCGGCGGTCGGGCTTGAGTGCTCAGTCGGGATAGTCTATGTAACATGAAAAAAAAATTCAGAAAAAGTTTTTACGAAAATGAAAATTTGTTGTCAATTTACATATTTGGACGACGAGAATATCTGAGAATCCGATTCCTTGACGTGATCGGGAGAAAGAGCGAAACTATTCAGATCTGAACCAAGAGCTTCGACCGATTGGTCAGTGACAACTGAATTTCCGTCAACCGATGGTGCGGTTTCTCCTCTCTTGGCGTGCATTCGGAGATGGCGCAATCTCTCGTCTTGTCGGCCATACATCTTGAAGCAGATAGGACATTGAAACTCCTTTATTCCTTCGTGAGTGCACTTGATGTGACGAGCGAGATGTTCGGCCCTTGTAAAATCTGGAAAAATGATGAATGACTTAGTAATTTATGCTACAACAACTTAGTAGCACCTTTGCTGCACATGGAACACACGTGAATTCTTCGTCTCCTGGATGAGGAGGTTGATCCAGACGAGAATGAAGAATTTGAGCGAGTACTGGCCCGGTCAGGACTGAGGGAGAAACTGGATTCGGCTTTGGTGGTAACACCGTCAGTTGCATCCGAGCGAACTGTGGCCGCGTCCCGCGACTTGCGGCTGGACCGGCGTGTAGTGCGCAAGATTGAACGGCCGCGAGAACTCGATGATCCACGGAGAGCATCGGGAGAAGTCGGGATACCCCGGTCGACCACAATGCTGGCGCCAGGAGACCCGCTCTGGCTCTGCTCGGGAAATGGGAGCATTCCAGCAATCGTCATCTGCGCCTGAGTCTGGAGGGAGGCAGAGTCCGGCTGAGTGTCGAGATCGGCATCGCGCAATCGTCTGTTCTTGGAAGGACGCGGACGGCGCGGGACTGGCGGCAAAGGCTCGGTGGGGACGGTAAGCTTCGGATCGAGGTCGGGTGGTTGGGCATCCGCGGCAGCGACCGTGGCGGGGGCAATGGAGTCTTGCATCTTTGATTGATGCCAACCTCTTTCTTCAGCATCAGCTTCCTGCACAGAAGCCGCTGGATGCACGCACCGTCAGCGCACACACACGCAAAATCTGCAGCTGAACAGTGCGCAGGCTATGCAGCCATGGACACGCTGTGTCGGCGGTCTTTCTTGCGAGTTCCTCCACGCGCAGTCAACGTTCCAATGAACATTTGCGGCATCTCTCACCCTTCCAGCCACCGGCGTAAAGACTCTTGTCACTGCCACTGCGGTTTCCGTCTTCCGCCACTGCACCGTCGGGAAACTGGCATCACGAAGCGCTGACAGTTACAGGCTTGCCCCCAATTTTAGATTTTTGCTTCCTCCCAGACCCCATCCATCGTCTTAACGTCACCGCCACGGCGGTTGAGTATCCGTGCCGCAAATATCGTGCTTCTTTCAGACACATGCGCTGGATGTGCGCAGCGACCAATCGCACCATCTTGAACAACCCTTTCGTGAGGACCACCAGCATTCGGAGCCGCCCTGGTTCATTTCTTTCTGCAGGTCACCGTTGCTTGTCGTTGGTAATATAAAACACCGAGAAGCATCGAAATTAAATCGATATCAGCTCGAAATAACAACGATGCTCAAACAAGCCCACCCTCCGGAATATTCGACTTTGAAGACAACTTCGGAGTAAGTCAGAAATACGAGCCGCTAAAGCGGCCGGTTTTCTTCATACTTTTCTAAGCCGACAAGTCATACTTTGTGATGCAAGGGATCAAGCGGCTTCGTATTGGTTATCAATTCAAAAATACTGTCTTCCTTTCGGAAGTACTAGTACAGGTCTTAGGGTGCTACACGCGCCCGAATCGGCATCTAGGACAGGGATCACCTATGCAAATATGCGACAGCGAGTTGTCCATCCGCCGTAACTGCAAGCGCAAGTAGCATACCATTATCCTTGCCCGCCTGCATCCCTCATCTATCTGTCTGTATGTCCGTCCGTCTATCCAGTCGTCATCCGCATCATCAACCAGGTGTCAACCAGGTGCTAACCGAATATCTAACCGACGTTGTCTACCAGCCAGACCTCTACTTCCAGTGGACACGCGAAATTTCCGACGAAATAAAGGGGTTGGTGCGCCCGGTAATCTATCTCTCTTCCAATTGATCCTCGCATTTCCCCGTTATAGCCGCATGCAGCTCTTCAACTGGACCGGTACAAACTTGTGGTTCATGTAAATATTGGGAAAATGCGTGGAGAAGATCTTGCGCTGCCGTTCATGTTTTCCAAAGATTTCGAGAATAAACCTGAACGCTGGAAGCGACTTTTCCGTGTGTTAATACTATTGAATTGCTTTCTGAAAAAAGACGCAAGCTGCCATCCATAACGGAATGATTGCAATGTTATTTATTTCACTGGAATTTTCGTTGAAACGACGCTTGCAAGCAAAATAAAACTCTGACACTCCATTGCGGTCGAATTTCTGGATTGAATTATGGAAAACATAAGTAATTTTTGCGCCAGTGACCCAGGAAGCAGCCTCATTGACTTTCAACGCAGCATCACGAAAGTTTCCTGCTGCGCAAGTAAGTTCAGTTTTTTCACAGAACAATGCAAGACGGATTCCATTAACTTTATTAAATGTCCGTATTTCGATGAGATTACAGCTGGATGATGATATCAGCGTGCTTTGTTTCATTTTCATCATTCTCGGGCGTGCTTATGTCTACGGCACTCATCATGGTTGGTCGTTGCATCTTTAATGCACCAAGAATAAAACTTAGTGAAATCAATTTTTTGGAAAAATAAACATCAGAAGTTGAAATGAAACTGCTGCCCTCCAGTGAAACCGCCACCAGGAAATCCTCCACCTGGGAATCCGCCCTGAAAGAAGAATGACTGGCCCCCTTGCTGATGATGTTGCTGTTGCTGGCCCTGTGAAGTTTTGTGAACGGGCATTCATAAAGAATAATATCACAAACATTAGGGTCAATGCCATTGTCGAACTGTTGACGTTTTTCTGCAACATCGAAAGTTGAAATAGAAGGCATGCAGTTAATCGCGCTTGCCTTCATCACTGAGAACCTCGTATGCTTCGTTTATTGCGCTCATTTTCTCCACCACTTGGTCGTGGGACAATTCACCAACATACTTGTCTGGATGCCTATTTACGACAATAAAATTTTAAGCAACGCTTAAAAGTACGAATGACATGCCATTCTTGCGCCAGAGTTCTGTAAGCCTTCTTTATGTCCCTTTTTGACGCTGACCTCGAAACACCTAAAACTTTATAATAATCCTTTTTCTTAGACTGAGAAAGCAATCGTTGGGCCTTCTGATAAGACTCTATCACGCGACGATCCTGCTGGTTCACATTGTGTGCCTTTTCGAGATCCCGTACAGCATCTTCATACTTCTCATTGCGGAGCCTCAGCTCCCCCCTCATGAATAAAGCATCAAAGTTTGACTCATGCAGTGAAAGTACTTTTGTGCAATATTTTTCGGCTTCGGTCATCTTGTTTAACTGTGAGTTTGGCAGTCAGGCTGAGCAACATATCGCTTTTATCAACTCTACCTCAAAGTAAGACTTGCACGCAATAGTGTAAGCCTTCAATCTCATTGCATCCGAACCGGATTGTTCGGCCAATTCCAGGTATCCTTTTTCCACATGTAATTCGGTGACTGCGGACTTCCACCGTGTTTGATTAAACAACTTTTCGACCTTTTCGTAAGCTTTATCGAGGGCCCTTATTTGCTTAAAAACTGTCTTGCATGGTCGGTTTTCAGGATCATGTTTCATACAATCTTTGATTGCACCAAGGGCATCATTGAGTTCACCCATTTTCAGTCGGAGAATTGCGATTCGGTGGTAAATATCTGTGGAAGGTCTGATGGCGGCAACTCGACTGTTGTTGATGTGTGAGATTTGCGCAATCTGAATGACCCGAACCTCAAGTCGCTCGCAGCCATAACCAAATCGTTGGCTTCCAAGTAGAGCTCAGCACGCATCAAACGCCAATCGGTATACAATGGACAAACAATAACTAATCGGGACAAAGTTTCGAGGGCAGGTTCAGTTTGCTTGGTTTTTACTAAACCATAAACTGCTTTTCGATCTTCGGCGGCGGATTCGGCATCTGCAATCTGCAAGCAGCTTCAGTAAGAACGCGAAATCTTGGGATGCCGACCCGACCATTTGGAGGACTTCCTCTTCCTTTGGGTTTGAAAGCCAGTATGTTTTCAGGTCAATGAGGGCTTCATCAATTCGACACTCTTTCAGTAAAATCCTCCCTCTTTGAATTAACGCCTGCCGCGAACTGAATGGTAAGAACTACGATTCCAATCATGTATTGGAGTGAAGGGAATCCGAATACCTGGTCGAAATCAGGACGTAACTTCAGAACTGCATCAAAATCACGGAGGGCTTGGCTCATTTTGCCGACGCTTAATTGAGCAGCTGCTCTTCGAAAGATTGCCATGTAGTTTGAAGGATCTTGCTCTGTATTCATGCTGTTAACTCAACGAGTGGCAACAGAAGTTTGCACATGCCGATGGCGAGATCGAATGAGTTCATCGCGTCATTGAACTGCCCCTGAGCAAGGTGAGCTTTTGCCTGTTCCAGTAGCTGTTTTGTGGACATTTTTGAAGCATAGGTGCAGGCAGCGAAAAGGCAGAGAGCAATAAGTAGCGCGTTGATATGACAAGCTGCTCGCGACACGCTGAGTTTCATTATTGTGTCGGGCGTTTGAATATCTTCGTTTTGGTTTCGTATTTGTTTTTGAGGGCCAGAAAAAATGTGGAAATTTGTGATTGGCCGATCAAGTTTGGACCCCAGCCCATTCCCGATTAGTTGCCGCCGGACATTTCCTCCTCCCCACGAAGCGCATCCACTTGGGAATTTTTCATGACTATTGACAAAAGTTTGGCTGGGACTGGAACGCTTTCCTTCAAAATTTTGGACTTAGAACTTTTCTTGTCGCGTTGCGTTTTCCATGTGAAAGCTTTCCACTTTTCGCCGGCCTGCGCTATTCGTCCGTATCGGTGGGCATGACTGTCAATGCAACGCATAATAAGTGCAAGACAATCCTGTCAAGGATCTGAGTCAAATAACAGAATGAGATGACTAATCCGGCTATTTTCCAACAAAAATCAAGACAGTCTCTTCGTCACCGAATGGGGGAATACAATCCTACTTATAACAATCAGTATGCAACACCAACAGTTGTTTGTTCAACATCAGTATTCGATTTATCTACCTTTCCAATTGTTGTTCGTAAGGGTCATTTAAAACATCACAGCCAGGCTTTCAGCCTTTTTGGCAAAAGTCGTTAGGAATGCAAACGGGTCGGACTTGAAGGTCAAAGTGTGGGCCATCTGCATATTCTTAAATTCGGCGCAAAAATTTTCAGCCAATCCCTGAAGCGACCAGGAGTTGCAACCGGATTTCCACTACTCCCCTCGAAGTTCTCTAGGTTGATCTGTTTTGGAAGGTGTGCCATGTATTATCACAGACTTTAGCTTGCAAGTTTTGACCAACTTTTCACCTCCACACGTCTCTGAGATGCAAGTTCACGGGTTGGTAACAGGACCAATACAATTAGTCAACCTGCACGGTCTGATCCATCATATGCATAATCAATGGCCACTCTCTTCGTGAACCAGATTTAGATCAAATTTCCATTCAAGCACAGGTACAGCGTTACGCTGGATTAGCTTCGACCCTTCCTCATGCAGGAAGCAAGGTATCTTCAAACATAAAGTGCGCGCTGGATATGTACGGTTTCGCGATCAAGTTCCCAGAATGCACACGCAGCTCCCGTAAAATTCGGGAACTTCGGGATCAGAGTCTTTCGATGTTCAGCTGTGTCCTCAAAGGTTCGTTTCAATTTTTAGGTACCATACGGTGAATACTTCTTCCCCGGAAGTTGAGGACGCGCGCATGCTCGTGTTCTTCTGTCGAGGAACAAGCTGCCCGCGTCATTGACTCACAGTTTCCCTTTGCCCAAAAATCGGTTTGTTCGCACTGCGTCACCTTCCCCATCCCCATGACAGTATCCATTATCCGCACCGTGGGGACTGATATGTGGTCTTGGCGGCATGTATCGGGTGGATGCTGGGCCGTAATTACGTTGAAGCTTGTCCATGGCTTCGATATCGGGATGTTTGCTGCAGATGCCTCTGCTGTTTCTGGGTCTGTGCGTATTGATCTGACGCGCTCTTCGCAGAAAATATGGCTGACGCTGTCGTCTTGGAGGCTGGTGCTGCCACCACAAAGCTGTTCAACAAGTGGACGTAAGTGTGTTTGGAGTCTGAGAGCTCAGGGGTTGACCGCTTCATCATAGCTTCGACGACGTCGAAGTGAAGGACATGGCCCTCACCGTGAGTTCATAAGATTCGTCTTCGATCAGTTATTGTGCTGACCGGATGCGTTTTCTACAGGATTACATCATGATCTCACCTGTTTACCTTCCTCACACCGCTGGCCGTTACCAAACCAAGCGTTTCCGCAAGAGCAGATGCCCGATCGTTGAGCGTCTGGCGAATTCTATGATGATGCACGGACGTAACAACGGAAAGAAGCTGATGGCTGTTCGCATCATCAAGCATGCCTTCGAGATCATCCACCTCCTCACTGACAGCAACCCCATCCAAGTCCTCGTGGAGGCCGTCATCAATACTGGACCACGTGAAGATTCTACTCGTATTGGATCCCAGGGAACTGTCCGTCGTCAGGCCGTGGATGTGTCGCCGTTGAGGCGTGTGAACCAAGCCATCGCACTTCTCACCACCGGTGCGCGCGAAGCTGCGTTCAGAAACTCCAAGACAATTGCGGAATGCCTGGCCGATGAGCTTATCAACGCTGCCAAGGGCTCGTCAAACTCTTACGCCATCAAGAAGAAGGACGAACTTGAGCGCGTTGCCAAATCCAACCGTTGAGGTCTTTTTGTGTGTGCAGTGTGGGTATGCTTCGCCCATAATAAAACTTCTGGTTGGTTTTCCGTTGCGAAATTTGCGGAGAAGTCATCAATCACGACTTATTCTCAGATGCGAAGTTATTAAAAGAAGAGCTCACCTTTCCACTCAAACACAGTTGTATTCGCAAATCTATCTCTCTGGATGGCACACCTATATTTTTCGTAAAACAAAAATCAAAAATTGCAATAGTTTTAATTACTGTGCACTCAACACAACTTTCTGCACCAAATATAGACTTTTCAAATGGACTGCAATGCCCTTTGGTTATTAAAGTAACACTACAGCAACATTCCAAGCAACTCTGAACAATATATTTCACAATGTCATCAACTCATTTGTAACTGTGAATTGACTATTTCACCTTACAATGGTTTTACAATGTCTCTGCAACAGCAAATTACAAGCCAGACCCTGCAAATGCTTGTTTCTACAAGAACAATTCTGATTTTCAGGCTACAATATACAAGAATCAATTTCTGTCTTAGCTTCAAGAATTTCTGCAATCAAAGATTTTCCAGAACTGACCAATTATTCTGAACTCTGATCATTCCTCAGACCTGCAAATACAATCCACTGCTTTGTTGAAAAATTGCAGAATTACTTGCACCACTTTCTGAGGACATAAATCAATTTCTTTTGAGCAAATTTGGACTTACCAAGCCTGTACAGATTTTGCCACATCAAAAACATCCCTGTTGTCAGACACAGCCAGGCAGATCAGGTGGTCAGTACAGTGTGCAGGGACGCAGAAACAAGCACAGGTTTGTTGGCAGTTGTTTCATCAAAGAAAAAAGGAAAATGCACAGCAGCAGCAAAATGGACAGCAATTGCACAATGTATTGCTGTTTGTGACTCAAAATGAGTCACTACTGACATGCCATTCAAGACATCATCCCCACCTTAGGCACCAGGTTCCAACTGGTGCTGGCTTATCTGGATAGCATTGATGAAACTCTAACACAGCCTCTGATGAGATCCTCTGCAGGTTCCCAGGTTGCTTCAGATATTGGATACCCTTTCCATAGGACTAGATATTTAATCTAGATCTGGATCCTGACTGTACCACATTCTATAGGGAGTAGTTGTTGGGTCATCTGGGTGAGCCAACATATTCTTAACAAATGCAGAATAGTTCAGTCCATATCTAATGAAGGTGTTTGGCAGCTTTGCCTCAATCATCATAGTTATAGCACTACCCTTGTGTGTTGCATATGTTCTTTCCACCAAACCATTGTATTGCTTTGAGTAAGGTGGGGATGGTTCATCAATGTAACCTGATTGTTCACAGAAAACAGCAAACTGATTTCTGTGGAATCTAGGATTTATTCTGCATTCTCACATTTCCTGTTGTTTGGTATTGTCTTGGGTTTTGTTGTTGTGGAGAAATGGGAAAAGGTTTTTAAGGAGGAAGAGAAGAAATTGACACAGAATCAGGATGATTCAAAGTGTTAGCACCAGGGATTGGCTGCATTGTGTCACATCCTCCTTTTTGCCCTGTTGCTTCTTTTGTTAGTTAGAGGTTTTGCTAGGTTTATATTGTTGTTAGCCTCTATCATGATAACTCCCCAACCTCCGATTAATTGTGTGCAGTGTACTGAGTTAAAGATTCAAACTATAGTATGTCAGGATCACCCGGGGGATTGATCCGGTGGTATCCGGCATCCGGCAAGTATCCGGCGCAGGTTCGGAATGAATACCCGGCATCTGGCACTACCTGGCAAAGTA
>JADHYT010000313.1:0-26045 GCA_027604725.1 Entophlyctis luteolus
GGGCTGCCGGCATTGGAATATCCGTCTTCACGTCAACCAACGCATCCTGATCGCCTCGACGTCAACATTGCGCTTCTTGCACACGCCATCGCAATGGTTTGTGAGCTCATTCACGTTTGTCTCTACCTGCAGCACCGTCGTGAAGTGTTCTCTTTGGAGAGGAGCATCAACACTTTTCACACGGCCTTGGAGCCGAAGCTGGCACACTTGCTGTTTTGAATCAGGATGACCATGGCAGCCTTGTTGGCGGCCAAAGGAAATGCTGACTTCTATGTTTATGCCAACCTGCATGCGTATTGGTGTCACCGAAACCATACGAAAAACTGTCCACCTGTGAGCTCAACCGCAGTAGGTACTACTTTGTTGTTTTGGCCAACATTGGGAAGCTTCTGGTTTGTTTTTGAAACTTGAAGCGACCCGCGCATTTCCATGACTCAACCTGGGCGACTGAATTGTTCCGGAAAATAGTCACCTCCTTTCATTGCTTCACGTGAAAACATTTTGCGATTGTCTCTTTTTCTAGTAATTGAAAAATATTACCTTGTTTTTTTTTTGTTTTTTTCTTCTCTGTTTTTGATTTTGTGTTGAAATGCAACGACACAATGCGAACGCTCGCAAGAGCAGCGTTCACAAGGTTGGGATTACTTGCGCAGGTGATAGGCTGAGCTATGTATTGATATGATCATGCAGAAACGAAAGCAGCGCTTCTTGAAAGTCAGGACCACCGACGCGGCGCTCTCGAAACGTTCGGCAACTGATGTCATCCTGGAATCTACTTCCGCAGACACCTACTCGTCATCCGCAACTCCGATACCTGTAGCTCTAAATCCTAAAGCAAATCGAAGTCCGGAGCCCACCATTAACATTCTCGACTTGTTGCCCGAAGTTAGTCGATGGGATTCAAAACATAGCTTATTGCTTACAATCCTCTCTTACAGAAGCCAGAAGGAAAAGTGTCTTCGAAAAAGCGGAAAAGACTCGAAAAGTTCATTCAGTCTCAATTGAAAAAGGAGGAACGCGTAAAGCTCGTGAAGAAACTTGGCGCTCAGCATTTGGATGGAACTGTCAGTGATCTTTTGAGGAGTAGTAAAGCGCTTGGTCATGTTGTGAGTTTTATTGATCGTTGGAGTTCATCTTACAGTATATCAAGAAATTGACCGCAAGAGAAAAATTGCGTCAGTCTCTGAAGGAAGAAAAGTTCGGAATTCCAATTTCGGACCCATCTTCGCGCTTATTTGTTGACAAAGAGCAAGGTGGCGACGAGTTCACGGATTCAGAGACAGGACAGGAATTCGAAGATAGGAATGATGAAGCTGAGAGCGATGAAGACCCTATCGGCGACGTCAATGCCAACCAAACAGAATCGTTTGTTTTCGAAGACTCCACTAATTTAAAGCAAGAAAATGAAGAAAAGCTGGCAAATACTGAGTTGGACGCCGCCTCGAAGGGTTTCGGATCTGCCTTAAAAAAAGCGCCACAACCCACTTCACCGAAAAAGAAAAAGAAACCGAAAAAGCGAAAAGTAATGAACCAAGAATTCAGCGGGTTATCGTCAGACGAAGATGCCGAATTTGAATCGAATGAAGAAAAACCAAAATCCAATTTTTCGGTCCAAAAAGATTCGGCTTCTAATTGGAAAATAGATGTTAAAGGAGGAGTAAAGCTTTCTAATGTCATCCCTTACAAGACTCCAACAGCCACAAAAACTACTACAGCCACGGTACCAGTGTCCACGGAGTCAACCAAGTCGAAATATTACGTTCAAATAGTGCGGCCTGAAAGCATTGCTCTTTCGCGAATGTCGCTTCCGATTTTAAAGGAAGAACACGCGATAATGGAGAAAATTCTTAAAAATACTACAACGATATTGTGCGGCGAAACAGGGTCCGGAAAAACGTCGCAGTTGCCTCAAATGCTGTATGAGTATGGTTTTGGAAACCCTTCACATCCCGAATATTCCGGGATTGTCGGAATCACACAGCCGCGTAGGGTTGCTGCTGTCAGTATGGCTCGGAGAGTTGCGGAAGAAATGGGAATGACTCTTGGCGACGGGCAAGTCGGATACCAAATCAGATATGATTCTTCGACAGTGTCTGCAAAGACGCGGATGAAGTTCATGACTGAGGGCATTCTTCTTCGTGAACTGACTGCAGCCGCTAATGGTGAAGGAGGAGATTTGCTGTTGTCAAAGTACTCTGCAATCATCATTGATGAGGCACACGAAAGGACAGTTGGAACTGACGTGTTGATCGGCTGGCTCACTCGGATCGCTGGCTTACGAAATGGTGGGAAAATTAAAGGAGTCAAAACGCTGAAGCTGATTATAATGAGCGCTACACTGCGCGTTGAAGACTTCACCTCGAATTCTGCACTGTTTCCACCACAGACTGGTATACCACCTGTTGTGAAAGTTGATGGGAGGCAATACAAGGTGCTAAAATATTTGGGAAAAATGTGCAACTCTGATTGAAAACTCAGGTTACGATTCACTACAACAAAGTTACTCCTGAAATTGATTACATTTCGGAAGCTTTTAAAAAAGTCTCAAAAATTCACGCAAAGCTTCCCCATGGAGCCATTTTGGTCTTTTTGACCGGGCAGTCAGAAATCACAACTTTGGTTAACCGTCTTAGAAGAGCATTTCCAGAAAATCAAAGTATAGGCACGGTTACAAGTTCGCGCCAAATGAGTGCGGTCGAAACTGTTACTGGTGGAGGCTTGTTTGGAGAGGCAGAAGATGGCCGTGCGTTCGACGAAGCCGAAGTTTTCATCCGTGAAGATGGAGTTGACGATTTCGACGAAAGTGAATTTTTGGACGAAAACGATGAAGAGGATACATTGCACTTTCTTGATGGGAGGGATGACACCGATGCACCATCTCGTGGAGAACGTGAAATTAATGATGCTGACCGCAGAAGTTTGTACTTGGCTACGATGTTTTTGGTTGTTAAAAATAATGCAGAAACTCCTCTTCACGTTCTTCCTTTGTATTCGCTGATGCCAACAGAAGCACAAATGCGCGTGTTCGATCCACCACCTGCTGGAAGCCGTCTTTGCATCGTGGCAACCAATGTGGCAGAAACGAGTTTAACTATTCCAGGTGTCAAGTATGTTGTCGATTGTGGAAAAGTAAAGGAGCGGCGATACGACACGCATTCGGGGGTTCAAACATTTGAGATTGGCTGGACTTCTCGGGCGAGTGCGGACCAGCGTGCGGGCCGTGCCGGGCGTGTAGGGCCAGGCCATTGCTATCGATTATTCAGTTCAGCAGTGTTTGCAAATCATTTCGAACAATTTTCGAGACCTGAGATGTTGCGAGTTCCGATTGAGGGCGTCGTACTTCAGATGAAAGCGATGGGGATCTCAAACGTCGTTGGGTTCCCGTTCCCGACTCCGCCTGGTCGTGAAAATTTAATAGCAGCCGAAACTTTGTTGATGCATTTGGGGGCTACAGAAAAGCCGAGTGGTCTTGCGGAAAGTGGAGGGAAAATAACAGAACTCGGCAAAATTCTTGCGAAATTCCCTGTGTCGCCTCGTTACGCAAAAATGTGAGATTTCCTGAAATTTATTTTTACCAACTACTTGCGAAGGCTTGTCATAGCCGCCGATCAGACCGGATTTACTTTACCCTATACCATTGCATTGGTAGCTGGGCTGTCGGTCGGTGATCCGTTCCTACGCGATGACAGTGTTGATGAAGGACAAGACGTCATGAACGAGGAAAACGCGAAGTCAAAGAAGGTCGGCGAATGGCACAGAGTGATGCAGGTAAAAAGCAAGGAGTTACCTATGTTACCAACGATTCCGGCAGATGTTTGCAGGAGACCCGCCAAACTCTGATCCTCTGAAAATATTACGAGCCATAGGAGCATATTCCGCGGCCAATGCAATTTCCCCTGAATCAGGCTCTCGGTTCATCGCGACACATTTTTTGCGGCCAAAGGCCATTGAAGAAATCAATCGGCTGCGGCAGCAGCTTGTGAATTTGATACTGGCTTGTATTCCTAAATGCCAGCCGGAGCGTTTAAAGGCTGAGATCCCGCCTCCGACCTCTGAAGACATTGTGCGACTGCGACAGATTTTATTAGCAGGATTTCCGGACCGTGTGGCGCGATACGACTCGGACGCAACGAAAGCCGCGCTTGCAACTGGTGCGAAAAGAACCAATCCGATGTATTCAACTATGTGGGGTGACAAAGGCGATATTTTCACCATCCATTCATCTTCGTCCCTTTTCATCCGGCGTCCTCCTGCCGAATGGTTAATTTATGAAGAAATCATTGGAGCGGAGGAGCGTTTGACAGCAGATAACTCCGGAATCATGTTCGCCCGAAAGGATGGGTCGATTTCGTCTGCAGAATCACCCAAGGGAACCCCTGGAGGAAGGAGACTAATGCTGAAAAATGTAACTGAAATATCCCCAAGTTGGTTAGCCAAAATCGGTCCGAAGTCGCTCTTGAAGCTTGGAAAAATTCTGGAACACCCGGAACCGGTCTATAAACCGATTGAAGACGAAGTCATTGGTTACGTTTCGCCGAACTATGGTCCTAAGATGTGGGAACTTGCGAAAATTGAGACGACGGTTGTTGACGTTAAACTTGCGGTGCAATGGTTTGCGGTAGCACTGTTGGAGGGAAATGTCAAACCAGGCAGGAAAATAAAACCGAAGCAGGCTCGGAGCAAAAGGAAAGCTTCAGATCAAGAGCTGGATATGTTCGGGATGCTTTTGGTAAGACCATCATCGTTTTTCGTTCATGACCAACGTTTTATCCGTTTCAGCCTTATTTAACTGTAAAGCCTTCCATTATAACGAAATCATGGTCCAAAGTTCAACCTCGCGTGAACAGCATTCTCTCGGCACTCACTTCAAAACGCGTATCTAATCGAGAATCTCTATTAAAAACCTGGTGAGAGTTGCTGGGTTTTTGGAATTCAACTTAACATTTGCGGCACAGGTTCGAGCAACCAACATTTCTTTTGTCGGAGTACTTGGCATGGCTTCCTTCAGAGCTGCATATGGCAGTGCAGTTGATATGGCCGCCAGTCGAGTTCTTACAAGAGTTCGAGGTGATTCCGGCGGTGAAGTCGTTGGGTCAGATGCCGCCGGTTGTAGAAAGAGAAGGACTGGCGAAAAAGCTGCAGCCGTTCTTGGTGCACCTTCCATGTGGAGACGCGCTGCGGAGGAAGGTAGTAGCATCAGCGGCCGCGGCGGACTCCGCGTCGGATTCTGATTGAGAAATATAGCAGCACTTTGAATTTTTTTTGTCATCACAATGGAAACAGAGAAAGAATGACCACCGAAGCAGCAACGGCGACGCCACTATCAGAAACGGGGAACGTCGATTCGGGGGACGACGGCGACGCACAGGGTGTGAGCAGTGCAGCGATCGTACCGTGGCGGTGTCTAAAACCGCGGCTTGGGCAAGCAACCGTGAATTTCGACGTTATCGACATCGGCAGCCATCGAAAACAAAGTGTATCGAGCAGTGGTGCATCAATAACAATGCCTTTTGGGTTTCAGGCCAGAAGATAATTCCGGTAGTGAAACTGACGTGCGGTTCAGATGTGCAATTCGGTTTTACACGCAAAACCCACACTCAAAGCTGTACTATACACGTCTGTGTCGAAAATGGACTCTTTTTTAGCGTGCGACAGTCACAACGTGCATATTTTCAAAGGCAGAGCTCGGCCGGTGAAAATGCCAACAGACTTGAATCGCTCTACCAAGACCTCTAAAGGGGCTGGCACTTCCACTGCATTTATAGGCGTGAGCAGGTGGCTGTTTATTCCCAAATGGAAGATCACAGTCATATCCACAATGCAATTGGAATTGAAGGTACGGGCGAATATGAAATTGACCTCAAAACTTAAATATCAGATGCTCGGGGTCAGCTTTGACGAAATCGCAAGTGCTGTGAGTTCTCAGCCGGTCCTATGGTAAGGGACGGCATTTTGACCAGGAATATGACAGCGCAAACAGTTTCGCATACGTCGACGAAACCGAAGAACTGATAGTTGGCGGGGTTGGCAATATTCGTGTTAGTCTGTTGCTTTTGAAACTTACGGTTCCAGGAAAACTCAATAACAGAATTAGATATGGGGATTCGAAAAAACTTCCAGCGCTGCCATTCCTCACGCATGGAAACAACCACTGACGGTTATTTCTGACCTAACGGCGGACGAGTGGGTTACGCAGGTGACAGTTGACTGGAAATTTCGAAGAATTTTTGCTTCAGTGAACAACGGGGTGGTGGTCGGTAGCGGAAAAAACCTGTTCGTTCTTTAATTTATTCACACACACAGGTTTATGATTACAGGACAGGACAAAGACTGCAGTCGTTCGAGTCCGCCCACGAAAATTTCATCACATGCATGGTATTTTGCCATCAACTGAACTACAATATCACAGGATCGGCAGATGGGACTAGTTGAGTTAATTCTCGCGCAATCAAAAATCTAAATGAGGCTTTTTTTTTGTTTTTACGATCGAAAGTCAAAGTTTGGACTCAGCAATTTCGGTTGATGTTTGAATTCCACGACGAAGGATGTTCTCCGATTTCAGGTATGGGTAAAATAGTCAATAATGCTTCGATTGATATAAAGCCGTGTTGATTCTTCAGGATTGGTGATCCCGACACAGAAGACCCACGCGACACCATTCCTTCTGTCATCGGCAGCGGATGGAGCCATCCGCCTGTGGAACCTGGAGTCTGGACAGTCACTATACCGGTACACGTGCTTAACAGTCTCCCACGCTAGTTCCTGATATGTACATTTGTAGTTTTGAAACTGGCCAGGATTGTCTCGGCATCGGATGGATGCGCGCCGACACATTCTACAGCTACTCGGCGAGTCAAATCAGCGTATGGAACATGAACCGGTTTTACGTTACGTTCGCTGAAGTCGGAGCACGAGTGACGCATTTGAAGCGGGTGGAAAGTGGCGGTGGGGCGCTACCGTCGCGGGTGCTAGTGGTGACAGAGGACCGCGCAATCAAAATCCTGTCGCCAGTCACCGGGCTGACGCTATTTACGGCTTTTCCGAACATGGAAGACACTACAGTCACGGATTTGGAGCATGACATTCCGTCAGGTGTGTCCGAAATACAACTTGCTGTCTCCGTTTTTCTATGGAATGCTAACATTTGGCAGCAACTGTGTGGATGCTTAGTACGGCGGGCAGAGTGTCAGTTTACACAACCAAAACCAACCCAGCGATCATCGTAGACGTTTGGGACACCGAAGGTATTCACATAACTATGATGCACTCCGCATTTACTGCTAATTAACAGTCGGCTGTGAGAAGCTTTCTTCCATATGCGCCTTGCGAAAAACGATTGAATCCCCAACTGGCGACACATTTGACCAAGTCCTATGCTTGATTGGGTAAACGCCAAACACTGATACGATTGCTTGCTTGACTAATTCTGATTCAAGGGGCACTGAAGCAGGCCAAATAGTGTTGCTCAACATAAATGTCATCAAAGGACGGCAGGAACTAATTGTGCAAGCACATTCATGCTGCGTGGAAAAAATAACTTGTCATCCGGAACGAATGCTTGTACTTTCGCTGGGGTCGGGTAAGACGACAGGCCGTTTGCATTTTAAACCAAAACCATCGAAAATGTACAGACGGCACTTTGAAAATATGGAAGATGACGATCCATGGCGACCCGAAAGAAACCGCCCTGGCAGGCGCGAAACCGTCATATCCGTTGGCACTAGAACTGGCATTCACGCTGAACGTACGCGGATCAGTGGGAGTTGCTGCGGGTTTCGCCCTGAATGCAGCTGCATCAATCCTCGCAGTTTACACACGGAGCAACGCAGTGCTTATGTACAAGTTGAGCGATACTGGCCTCGCTGAGCTTCCGCATCATCCGTCAGATGAAGATCATGTGCGAAGCGTCACGTGCGTGGTGGCGCTGGAAACAATGAACGTTTTTGCAACGTCCGGAACGGATGGAGTGGTGAAAATATGGGACGGATATCAGAACTTGCTCCTAAAGTGAGTCTTGTTGCCGTGCAGAAAAAAAAATCACACAGCATGAATCAGGGAAGTGCAATTCGGCACATTGGTGCAGTCCATATGTTTCTGCAACAAGCGCGGCGACCTGCTCGTGGGCCTGCCGGACCAAGTGGCACTACTGAAAATGCAAGACTATTTCCCGCCATACTTGCTCCAGGAGATTGTGAACAAACCGATTGTGGATGATTTGAATGAAATACCAATGACTTTCGACGATACCCTTGACTTTTGGCAAGTGTACCGCGACATGCTTGTGAGCGACGGGAAGGATTTGTCATTTTGGCATCTCGCTGAACGCCCGCACCCTCCTGCTTCCGACGAGGCAGAGACGCTGGAACGCATTGAAAAAATGGAACGCGAAATCGTCACTCGTGCAATAGTTTCAAAGGTTCTTTTTTCGTCACCTTGAACTCTACGCCAATAAAATAACAGGATGCTGATCGTGTCAAATCAAGCGCAAAAGAAAGTGTCGTCCCGCAAGATCCAAGCGCCGATGAACCTCCAACAGACGGCAGTAAAACCCCGAAAGATTTGCCAGAAAGAGCGCATTCTGAATCCGGCAGCGAGATATCGTCGTCAGGCAGCGAAGGCGAAAAAATAGATGCTGTTGAGCAACCGGAACCATTGGCAGCAGCAGGCGTTATGCATCTGCAAGACCAGTCACTCGAATCAAAAACGGAAGTTGCCAGCACGCCCGCCGAAGACGACCAAATGAAGGAAAGCGAGATTCCGGTGATATCTGGAGAGCGACGCAACACGAATGCATTTGCTGAGTTTCGTGAACGGCAGCTGCGGTTGCAAGCGCAGCGAGTCAGGGAAGAGTCAGAAAAGATCGACCGGTTCGAAAGACGGCTCGGTAGAGGCGAGCGTGAAATTGAAGCGCGAAGGACATCGAACGCACCAACGGTTGCTGTGGCGAACAATCGCGAGGTGACTTGGCAATTGCTTGATACCGCCGCTGTCTCATCCACTTTCTTTTTTCCCAAAGCTCCACGGTCTGCCAGCAAAGAAACCCCAGAAACAAACTCAAGCTGGCGTACGCTTTGTTGCTTCAGAAACATCAGGAAGCGGTAAGGCAACCCAAACCGGCCTGGGACCATCAGTCGCAGGTGGAAGTTCGTCGCGCAGTGGAACGAACGCGAAAGAAGCTCGCGAACCCGGCAGTTCAGAAAGCAGCAAATCAAAATCCGCGCGCGGCGAACAGCATTCGGCGCAGGATTCACCCATAGCAAGGTCAGGCATAGACGGCGCGGGGCAAGGCAATAGCTCTGGTGCCGCTTCATCTGAGACCCGAGATGGTGCGGCTGGGGCTGGTGTGAAGCGATCGATTGCTGCGCGGACTGGTACAAATGTCGCAGCGCCGCTGCCTGGGCCGATCAAGAAGTTTGTCAACGTGCGGCGCCTGGCGCGGGGGGGAGGCGTGGCGTTGCCGAATTCCGTCGCTGCAGCTGAGCCAACAGCGGGCGGCACCACTGCAGACCCAGACATCCAGTGGTCAGAGGCTTATGTAGCCGGACGCGCTGGTAGCACCGATAGCGCACCGCAGTCAGGTCCGCGTTTCGCTCTCCCAGAGCACTTGCGATCGCGCCGGAAACCAGTAGCGCCACCAGCACCGCCAGCTAATATCTCACAAGAAGACAAGTATGCGGTAAGTGCAACAATACTGGAGGACGCCGCTTCAGAGCCTGAAGAAGAAACTACAAAAGCGACGATCCGCCAACCGCAGCAGCCACTGGCAGCAGCGCTACCGCAGGAAGAAACGGAGCCTCCGATAGCGGCGATTGAATCAGCGCAGCAGCAGAAGGACCAGCCCGAAAATCCGCCGCACGAAGTGGCGAACTGCCAGGCGCCACGGGCAGAAATTGGCTCTGAGGCGACAGAGGCCACTGCACCTGAAAACGAAACGGACGTGCGGCAAGTTGAAGAGCCGCGGGATTCGGCGGTGAAAACCAGCGCCGGGGACACGCAAGTAGCATCCCCAACTACTGCGGAACTAGCAGCTGCGGCCGCAGTACCGGAGAGGCGCGCGGCAATGCGTGAAGAGTCGGATATCTTTTCACTGCTTCCGAAGCGCACGAAAGTTGCCGGCGCGGGAATGAATGAAACAACTACCGCTGAGACTGCGGAGGCTTCGCGGGCGAAACCAAAGCCACAGAAACGTTTCTTGCCGCCAGCAGTCCCACCGAAGAGAGTAACGGCGAACATAGAACCACGGCGACCCAGTGATTTGCCCGGGGGTGCCAATGTATCACGGCGCATGACGCGCAAAACTGTGCAACTTCCTGCTGTATCCTCTGCACAGCATGCGGCAGAGGCGGTGGACTTCCAGATGGAGAAGGAGCAGGCGGAAATGGCTCGCGAGGCTTGGACGCTGCTGGAAACGGTGCAGCAGACGGCGGCAGATAATGCTGGCGAGCCAGACGCTTCTGCCGCTGTGGGCAGCGATTCGGTCCGGGCAGGCGGCGAAAAGCCGCAAAACATGACGTCAAAGTCGCAAGAGTTTCTGACAGCATCGAAGGTGCAGCTGCTTGAGGCTGTTTCTGCACGCAACTGGTTTCCTGGTCTTGCAGTAAGTTCAACTTGCGATCTGCACAACAGAAAACAAACAATAAAAAAAAACATCGCAGGGCAAAGAAGCAAACGTCACTAACATCCTAGAAGTGACAATGCGTGTGATGCGCAACGCAGAGTGGCGCGATAAGATGGAAGCGTCAAAGGCGATGTTATACCTATTCCACACGTTCGAGAGTGACTTGGTAGACCCTGTTCAGAAGATAGTGATTCCGCAGCTGGACTACTTGCGGGACGAACGGTGGCAGGTGCGTGCGCAGATTGCGGCGAATCTGTCCGCATACCGCGTGAGGCATCCGGAAATCCTGACAGCACTAATTTCGACGCTGGGTGATGAAAATGACGTGGTGCGGAAAGCGGTGAAGAGCACGCTGGCAACATTTGGCGTGAGCTCAAAGGAGTCCCTCAAGAATGCCATGGCAGAACTGGGAATGCTGCCGCCAGTGGTGAAGGTCGTGGGAGAGGACTGGCTTGACGTTTTACGTCAGCGACTGGAGGCTCGAATGCGAGGTTAATCTTCGGCTTCACTTTCAAGATGATGTTCTTACAGTTGCAACGAAATAGCAATGCAAGAGAGCCGGTATAACGCTGTGGAGCAATGGCGCAAAGGCATAATACATCCTCGAGTGCCAGTCCGTCTTCCTTCAGTCTGCACAACGTTGACGTGCAGCCACTTGCAATTCGAGACGCGCGAATTGCAGCCTTCACGTCCTGCAACGGGCGGAAACAAACTAAACAACGACTTGGCGCAGGTGCACCATGTGAGTGGAGAGAATCAACTTGCGTCAACCACAGATCCGCAGTGAAGCGAATTGTGTCTGAGTTTGTGTGCGTGTCTGTGTGTAATAATAATATATCACGTATCTTTTATTCGCGAACTCTAGTGAAACAACCAAACACCGCGGCTAAAAAAACTGCACGCGCAGAGTGTTGCGGCTGCCGATGCTACTGTTAACGGCACCGGTCGAGGCTGCCAGGCTTTCCTGCATATCGTCGAAGCTATGGCGTGCAAAGATTTTGTTGCGCGATCTCGGAGGTCCAAGCGTGTCGGCAGATGGACGCACGATGGACGCACGATGGCCAGGAATGTCGCCATCGTGACCTAAAATGAAGATATCATGCGTTCCATATGTATCTGAGGAATGCAGGGCCCGAATTCACGCCGGCTCGGGAAATGTTTTCCTTCAACAATAGGGAAGTATGGCAGATCTGGGAAGGCCCCTGCACGAACATTGTTCCGGAGAGATTTGAGGTTTGGCAGGCAGATCCCATTTCGAGTGTTTGCCTGGGAGCTCCACGTTCATATTGAGTCTAGGCGTTTTTTACGCGTTCGGCTTGGGAAACAAAAAGGAATTTGCCGCAAACCTTTCGTATTGGTATGTATTCAAAGAGTCGTATTTCTGTGCTGCGGAAAACTGCGTCGGAACGTCTGTCAATAAACGCACCCTTGTTGTCGCCAACACTTGGAAATGGAAACAAAAGGACACGTGCTACGCTGACTAATGGGCAGCAAGCGCCAGTTTCATTGCCGTATTTCATACCGCATGCAGGGTTGTACGGACTTTTCAAGTTAGCATAGACAAACTCAGAGGCGGATCCAGATCCAGAAGTGAAAGACAACTTGTTGGGCGTATTTTGCACTGAGAATTTTGGCGATCTGCCGTTCGCCTACTGTCTTGTTATGCTGGATCGCAAGGGGCCACGATGGATCTGTTCTGGCAGGCGGGATAGCATGCAAAGGCCGGGGTTGGCTGCAAAACCAGTATCATCGACTTGTGCTCTGATGGCCCAGCGAGTGGCTAGCTCATTAACTGATTTTTTTCTGGATCAAGCCCAGAAATCTACGTATGGTTTAGCCCGAATTTATGGTGTGCACGTAATTTTCATTGTTTCTTGGTTAGCTTACTCTCTGTGACTACTTCTCAGACATTGGCCAAACTCAGTCTTTTATCAAAACCCTCCAAAAAAAAAAATCACATTAAATGCCAAACTGCTAGCGCAATGTGGACGGTCATAGAAAATGTCGCGTGGAAAAACGCGCCGGATGTGGTTGTGGTTTTTGATTCAGTTGCAGGGGATGCCGTGGCAAACGTGGACGCCGTAAACGGGTTGCTATCAACTTTGGTGTCGTCAATCGAGAGTGGCAGATCAATCGTTTTGATAAACTGCACGAGCGGGTGCTCATCGGGTAAGTACCATGATGCGTTGGGCATGACACGATCGCATTCGGCAATGTAGGCCATCTGCACGCCGCTGAGGGACGCGACCCAGGGAATAACAAGTGCAGCGACAGCAAGGTCGTTTGCGGTGATGTCGTGTTCGAGGGACACGAATCCGTCATAGGTGGTTGGGTTCGTTCCCTGGCCCGGGAAGTAGTCCCAACGCGAGTCGTATTTGCGCGCGTAATCGGCTTTGATGTGTGCAAACACGTTCTGCACCGTCAGTACCTGGCCAGCAATCTCAGCATCGCTACCACCGGAGGCCAGACTGCCGATGCCGGCGTCTTGGGATTCAAAGTTCCAGACCACGGGGCGCAGGCCCATAGCGACGAGAATGTTGCGCACGCGGTCGTCGATGGCAGAGTAAGGCGGGCGGAAGTAGCGTGGGACCTTTCCAATGGCCTTATAGATAGCGAGCACGTTGAGTATGAGTTCGGAGATGACTACCGGGCTAGATTGCTCAGAAATCTGTCTATGTGTATATGTGTGCAAAGCTATTTGGTGACCGGCAGCGTCAATGTCGCGCACTAGCTGCTCGTGGCCGGCGACATTGATAATGTTGGCACCGATAAGGAAGAAGGTTGCGCGGGCACCGGGCGTCTGGGCGAGCAGCGCGAGGGTCTGCGATGTGAGCTGCGGGCCGTCGTCGTAGGACAACGCCCAGCGACCTGCCGGGCAGTCGTAGACTTCCGTAGCGCGATTACGGGGGTCACCCCACGGGATGCCGTCCGCCGATGCCACGCCGGGCGTCGCGCCGCGGTCGCCGTGTACATCCGTTGCGTTCGCCGGGTACAGAGTCTGCCACGGGTAGTTCGGGTCCGTCTGTGACGCCACAAAGTCAGTCCAGCGCGGCACGCCCGGTGGCTGCGGCACGCGGTAGCATGTGTATGCGTCGCACTGCGGGGCGGGCGCTACGTCGCAAGCGGGGAACTCAGGCGACGCGGTGCAGTTGTTGATGAGCGGCGGGCTCAGGTCCTGCTTCCACGTCGCCGTGTCGTACGGCGCCTGCGCAAGAGCCAGCGGCATGGCCGTGAGCGCCGCCGCAGCCAGAGCCAGTGCCGGTGCGTGCATGCGCGGTTTGAATGAGGGGAAAAACATCCATTTGAGTGCAAAGGATCAAATTTGCCGCAAATATTCAAATATGAGTTACCACAGATTAAAACAAAGGTTAGAACCTTTTGATTACAAAAAGGATCTGAAACGCACGTCCCGGCCATGCCCAGCCCAGATGACCCGTTCGGCAGACTTCTGCCATCCTGCCTGCTGCTGCAGACTTTCCGCAGTGTCTTGGTCACAAGACTTTCACATGACAAGCACATTGCAAAGCCGCGTTGTGGCAATTTTATTTCTTTGATCTTCTTTTCCCTGCAACAAAAGCACCGCCTCAGTAGCGGCCGTCGTATCCGTCATCGCCATAGTAGCCTCCTCCACCGTGGCCTCTGCGGTGTGTCCACGCGCCGCCCGAATTCCAGTCCTGTGCCGATGCTGCGCCAAACTGGACGGCCGAGATCCGCGCCGAAACCGTGCGCGCCACAGTGGCATCCGTGACAGTCGACAGCGCCTGCTGCAGAATCTGCACCTGTGCGTCGAATGCGGCCCGGAAGCCCTGCAGGACGATGATGTAGTTGGACAGCACGCGGCGCATGGTTACGTCGACGGCAGCCTCGACGGCCATCAAGTCGCGCACGGCGCGCTGCAGGCCCGCCAGTGAGTTGAGCGCAGCGATGGCCTGCATCTGGCGGAAGACGGCGGCCGCAGCGTCTGCATCGGCGACGGCGCCGGAGATTGCCTGGAGCTGCTGCAGATGCTGGAAGAAGCCAACGGCATCCCACAGCGCGGTGGTGCCTGTGGAGGCGGCGGCGGCGGCGGGCGCAGATGTCCAGCCACTGCCGCCGGTCCGGAGCTGCGTAACCACGCCATTCAGCGCGTCCACGCCCGACGTGTCGGTGAAGCCTGCGGCGGCGGTCTGCTGGATCTGGCTGATCTGCGCGTGTATGCTTGTGTGGAATCCCTGCAGCGCCGGGATCTGCGAGACGACGGCGGCGCGCAATGACGCGTCCGACAGCGACGCGGCAATTGTCTGGAAGCCTGCAATGGCGTCCTGCAGGCCGGCTACTGAGCCGAAGGTCTCCATGGCGGCAAGCTGTTGCGCGGCAAGGATCGAGGCCGAAGACGATGCGGAAGCGACCTGCATTTGCAGCAGTTGCATGGGCCACAGGAAGCCGGCACTTTGCCAGCTGGGGATGGACAGCATGGCAGCGGATGGAGATGCGGCGCGATCCGCCGCTGGCAGAGCTGGCGTCATCCAGCCGAGCAGGCTGGAGCCGGAAGTAAAAGCATCGGGCGCTGTGGCAGCGGGCGCCTCGTTGTTGGCGACCGCGTCTGATTCGGGTTGTGGATTCGTGTTGGCTGAGACAGGCGCCTCAATTGGCGATGGCGACGAGAAGGCCGCGAGTGCAAGAAGCGAGAGTACAAGTTGCAATGTGCAATGCATTGTGGATGGGTTTGTGGATGTTGCTGCATACGCTGCGGCCTGTTTTATGGTGACGGAAACTGAAAATTGCCTTGGGATTTCTCACACCCAAAATGCCAACTCTGGGAGGGCTTTAAAATAATGGGAAAATATACCAAATCCTGCTAGGAAATGCAGACAAGCTTCAAATTTGATTTCAAGAGTCGCATTCATCTCCTGCAACAACGTCTTCAAATACGTATCCCAGAGCGCGTATCCTTCTCTTCAACTCGAGCCGTCGCGCGGGATCCTCTGGCGCGTAAACACTGCCCGCATCCTCGCCGCCTCGCCACAAGCCCACGACGCATCCACCGCTGCCACTGAACTTGGCGGCATGGCCGAAGGCACGGGCTGTGTCGACGACAAGTATGTTCGCCGCGCCGACGACTTCGTCCCCGTAGGTGGCACGGCGCAGGTCGAAGTTGGCATCCATCAGGCGCGCGAGCTGGCCCCAGTCACGCGCGAGGATGGATTCACGCGCGCGGGACGCGAACTGCGCAAATTCGTTCATAGCGGTCACTACAGCAGGGTCGCCGCGAAGGAACCGTGCGCGAACGTCCGAGTGGATGGCGCCGGAGTCTGATGGGGCACCGACATACGCGATCCACAGGCGTGGAGGCACATTGGAGAGGGGTAGGCGCGTGTAAATGCCGAAACCATGTGTATCCATGTGCGTCTTGTTGAAGTCCATGTGGACTAGACCACCGTGAGACTGAATGACGCGATCCTGTAGGCCTGCAGCGATGCCGAGCTCGTCGCGCTCGGCAGCAAGTGCGACATTAGCAAGAATATGCGGCGCGAAGGACGGATGCGCAGTAAGGTTGTGATGACGCGCCAAGGCACGGAGAAATGCTGTTATCAGCGCACTAGATCCGGCTAGGCCGACTTGTCGCGGAATATTGGTGGCATATGTCACTGAAAAGCCACGTCCGTTTTTTTGAGGGACGGGAACAATTCCATCCACGTGCTTTGCAAAAACATTTGCCGCCGCGAGTAGCAGCCTTTGCACGCCGTAATATCCGTCATTCGCGCAAGATTGCGAGAGTCCTTCCAGGGACGGAAAGTGGATTGGGTCAAGGATTGGTGATTGAATGAAGGTTATTGTAGGATCTTTCGCCGAAGCGTTAGGTATGAGAGTAACAGTTGCTGAGAAGTTTCTGATCAGAAGCGAGATCGTTTGTCCGAAAAATCCGTCGCTCGGATTTCCCATTAGACCAATTCTGGCTCCTGAAATCACAAATTAACAACTTCAAAACTATTGCTGATCAAAATACCGACAATAGCCACTATTGGATCAGACGAACTGCTGCCGTCGTTGTCTTTAGCTCCCGGTACCAGCGTATTAGTGCTCGAGAGTGTTTCTACAACAAATTTTTCTTGTACGAACTCTCGAATCAATTGCCATGTGTCCGCGTCACTTCCATGACCAGAGGTGCTTGCGACCAAAGATAGGGAGCCGAGCAGGAATTCTGCTGCATTGCGAGGAAAGTAAAAAGCTCCAGGTAATCTAGACTGTCCTTCCACGGCGTCCACGGGGACATCCGGGTCAGTTCGAGCCTTTCGGAGAGTTTCGACAACAGAGTTCCATGGTACGTCACGAGCAAGACTGGCCGGGACGGCAATAAAACCATTTGACTGTCCTTCCGTGGCGAGGTGAATGGTTTCCAGCATGGCTTCCACAGTGCGCTGCGCGGATGCGCCAGGCATGCATGACCCGACGTTGCGAACCGACAGCTTCGAAGGCGGAAGGTGCAGGCCAGCGCAGAGCCATTCGACTGCCTTGAAGGAGTCGGCGTCAGCAATGCACATGACGCTGGCGACAGCAAGAAGCTCCTGCGGGACAGATGACCAGGCGTTGAGCGAGAAATCTTGGGCGGCGACGCTGTCGGAGAAGCAGAACAAGGCCACGATCATCTTAATATGAGTTTGACACAAATTGATGAAGGCCTCTCTGCGCACACAACCAGTCCCTCATTTGTTCGCTCAGTCACGTAATTCATTGCTCATCCGCAAAGTTAGTCGAACACTCGCATTCGTTCGGTGGGAAGACACAAGCGGCAGCCCAGGACCGCAAGGAGCATTTCCTTCAATCACATAGAATTGAACAGACGCGTGAAAAGATGAGGGCATGGAACGTGCTGGGGCTTCCGGCGATTGAGGCAGACAGCGCGGAGAGTTAGCGGCTTGCAATGTCCATAAATTGAGGCGAATCTTCGACAAAAATTTGGCGGCAAATGTTCAGCGCCGACGATGCGTTGCACGTCGCCGTGGCGGCAATGCTGCAGATGCAAGCGTTGGCAGGCAGCGATGCGCCATCTATGATTGGAGACGCTTCTTCCTGTCCTGCTCCCGCTGCGGATTGCGTTGACTTCAATGAGGCAATTATGCCACGGGAAAAGGTTCGCCGCACTCAGCCGTGCGATGCTTGCCGTTCAACCCGCAAGCGGTGCAACCTGGAACGTCCGCAGTGCTCGCGTTGCACGGCCAAGAACGTTCCGTGCGTGTATGCCGGCAAACTGAGCAGGAGGTCTGCTTCAGCCGGATCGGCGCTTGCAAATATGAAGAAACCGTCGCGGGTAGTTACCTGTGTATCTTGCCACTTCAAGAAGACTAAGTGTGACAAACTGGTGGGAGTGTGACGTGTCCTTCGAGTGCAAGTTCTAACGCCTCTGCTTTGCCAGGTTCCAAAGTGCTCAAATTGCGCATCGAGGGGAACACCTTGCGAATACTTCGTCCCGGCACCTTCTGCGACGATATCCACTGGCAGCAGTGAAAGTTCGTGCAGCAGCGACGGCGGAAGTGTTTCTTGCCAGTCCCCAGATTCGCCGGAGGAACTATCGCCGAAAGAACAGTCACCGGAGATTCCTTCAAACAGCAATCAGTTCTTTCCCTTGGAATCCTTCCAGCAATCTTCTGCATACATCAACGAATGTGAAAGATTGCATCCAGTGTCTGGATCTGCGTTTACGGATTCTCTCGCCATCAGTCCTTCGGCGACTTTCAAAAGAAAGAGGTACGAAAAACTAGCGGCAGTGACACAGTCAGAAATGGCACGGCGTAATGTGAAAACGTTCGGTCAGCTCGTGGCACTGCGCTTGTCCACGTTGGACCCATCAACTGAAAATGCAGATCTAAAAGCTGGAAGAATGTGGGTCATATGCCCCAAGACGCTGGAAAAGATTTATTGCTGCCCCACTCAAAAGAGTATTCGTCATCCAATGGACTTAAGGTACCGTGGCATTGTGAACGGAGATGTCAACCTCTGATCTTAAACCTTCAGTATCACCTCACGCAGCACAATAAGTCTGAATTGTCTGAATTACCCTCTGGATACTGTGTAAAAGCATTAGATGTGCCCTCGAATCCTTCCTCGGATCAGGACACCTTTTAACGTCTTCCTCGTCTTTTCTCCGAAACTTAATCTCATACCGCGTTTGTCATATGCGAAACACGTTGGATATTATCTAATAAAGACCTAATTACTTCCTGATGGGTTCGAACAGCTTGGTGAACTGCGAATAAACTGTCCAGTTCAGTTCCGCGGTATCTTACCGCTGTCACTTCGCACATTGAGGGGACTTGTTTTGTGGACCGTTGCTCGAAAAAACCCAAATGACGCGGCAGCAAATGCTGTGCGGGTCTGGTGTCTCTTGATGGGTGGGACTGCCATGCCTTCCCTTGAAATAATTAAGACGGAAGCTGCCTTCAGTAATGGCCTCGATGTCAATGCAGATATCCAAAAGGCACAGGCGATTCGGAGGGAAAAGAAATTGAATGAGGCGACGAATAATTTCCTCTCTTCATTATCTGGATTGATGAATTCGGATTTGAAAGAATTGTTTGGGAATGTTGGGTACGGTCGATGTAATGTCCGCGGCTGCCTCGACGGCAGCGCGCCACGCGGTTCTGTCGGGCGGTGATGCGAACCGCGAACTCGAAAATATCCTCGATTTGTTGGCGCCAGGCTTATGCCGTCTGGATTATGCAGCGTGGAAGCTGAACGGTCGTCTCGATGCGATGGTGACACTTGCAGTTCCAATCCTCAACATATTTACGGGGCTCTAGGACGTCCGAGGACTGGTCGGAGTCCTGGAATACGAAGGAATAGCGATCACTCCGGGAAAGCGAGCAGTGTCGAATGCAGCCAATTTCGCCAGGTCGTTTTTATCCGACCTCGGGTCAGACGCGAGTTTCGTCCAGTCGCTGTCGACAAATGGTGCGTTATACCCAATTCAGTCCGGCCTAACTGCGTCGTAAGATCTTGTCGGTTTTGGGTTCCTTGTGAGAGACGTCGTCCGCAAACTCGCAGTAATAGCCGTCGACGAACCTAATTCAAATCTACTCGGTGATATTTGGTCGTGCGCATGTGGGTTGATTTCGCTGCTTACTGAAAGGACGGAGAGGGGTGTCATTGTGGCTGCCAAAGGCGTTTTCGCTGCAATAATCGAAACCAAACCGCAACTGCACAGTCTGTTCACGGGCAAACTTCTCTCTACAGCCACACCATTGCTCACGAAACTGATCAATGCTCAATCGCCGTCTTCCCTCGATTCTGTTTCTTCCATCCAGGCGAATTCAGATTTGATTGGCTCGGTGTTGGATTTGGTGTTGCACACGCTTTGCGGCCAATTATATACCGGCCCGTCATTATCGAACACTCAAGATCTATGGGACGCAATCATTGAATTTGCAACGAGCACAGCGCACGCAACAGACAACGTGGAAACCTTGTCTGCATTCCAAAAAACATTGTTGGACTTCTGGATTATGCTTTCGCCACTGTTCCTCTCTGATTACGATGTCATTTCGTCGGTTTTACCGGAGCTTTTGGTAATAATTATAAATTTTGGTCTCGGTTCGTATCATAACACGTTTTTCCAGAAATGTTTGGCGGTTCTTGCAGCTCTTGGAGTCAGCGCACGCGAAGTATTCTTGCAATTCAAATCCTTTGTGGCTCCATTGAGCGCAGAGCATCTGGAATATGACTCCCCTCGCACTGAAATTTCTGTAGTTGCTCTCGAAGCGTTACGTCTAGTTGCGGCAAAGTAAACAGCAATAATTCCTCACCCTGTCAGTACTCATTAAGACATTTACAGCAATGAAAGCTTTATGAACGAGTGTGTTGATTTTTACGTGGATTTTTCGATGAGCCCTCGGCTTTGCGGTGGAAACACCCACGTGAACATTGATATTGCCAAAAATTGCGCTGTTGCAATGCTCCAGAAAACTCTTTTTGTGGGTCCAATCTTTCACTGTTTGGCAGCCTCGTAACGTTCATTATTGTCAGCAATTGAATTCTCCAGCAACAACGAAGGCGGCTCTATTTACATTCATAAACACATTGCAGTCATCTTTTCCAAATTCTCTCTTTGTGCATGAAAGCTGCGTGACTGCTATTATTGGACTTGTGCCTGTGCTGTCAAAGAGACAGGTAATGCGGTACTTTTGTTTTTAGGTCCGATTTTCACTCTTTTGTTCCAAGACAATTGAGTCTGTCATTCCTGCGATTCTAAGAAAAATCGATTCTGACAGCGGAAGCTCAAAAATTATGCGTGGTGTGCTTGAAAGCCTCGAACTTATGGGAGCGACAACAAGCATAGAAATCTTCAATGAAATTTTTCCGGTTATGTCTGATTCGGTCATGAAAGGAGAAAGATTGAAGGTTGGATTCAGGAGTTCCTATGCGTTGTGTCTTTTAAGATATTTTAATAGTTCGAGTGTTCAATCGCCTCAAAAGTGGCTTTCCCTGACGAATACTTACAGAAATTTTTAGAATTTTTCTCTGAGAAAGCTTCAGTCACACAGCAGAAATCGGTAAGAATCGTTCTGCATGATTAATATCATTCCATGATTCTTTTCGCCTGGCAGGATTTATCAAGTGACAAGGGAATCTTCAATTTGTCGTTGATTGTGAAATCTGTGTGTGATAGGGCTGATTTCCATCCTGAAGTCGTCGGGTCTCCCTCGTCTATAACGGCTTTCAGAAATTTCTGGCTTGTCCTAACGTCGCACATTTATGCGCCAAGAGGAGGATGGCCGAAAGAATGGTTGCCGATAGTCACATCCGTGGCAGGGAAAACGCCCACGTTGGTCCTTGAAGCAAAAGCAAGGAGTTTGGAGGTTGATTTGTCATCAAGCGTGTTGCGACTGTCTGAGCCGGTCTGAAGTCGCTTATTCGCAACCTGTTTTGGCTGACACTGAAGAAAAAAACAGAACGCGCAGAAGATAAAAGCTGCTCTGAATACAGGAACATCGAATTTCCCGGGGGCTGAAGTCAAAAAGCTACCACCACTCACGGCTGCGTATTTGCTGGCGATTCTGCAAGTCGAAAGCCTCCGCGTGGCAAACGGATCCATTTCGTTTTTGCTTCCTTACATTCGCGACGAAAGGTTTTACGACTCAGAGATTTTCCCGGTTTTGGTGGCGATCGGCGAAGAAGTTTTGAACTCATGCACTAGAGAAAAGCACGTTTCGAGATCCAATATATCGGAGAGCTTAAAAGCTTTGCTGTCCTGCGGTGTGGACAGGTTACCACGGGTCAGAGCATTTGCTAGCGATTGCTGCATCCGTTTATTGAAAGTGGTTCCGGCGCTTCTCTGGGACAAAGGTTTAATCTGGTACATGGTTGATGTGTTATTGCTTTTGGATCTGCAGTCGCAGACTTCTGAACCTCGAACAGTTGAGTCACCCGCTGATTCTTCTGTACTGATTTGCTTTAGATTGCATTGAGCAACAAGCTCTCGTTCAAAATGAACTTTGCAAGTGATTCTGAGAGGGTGCATGCAATCAAAGATTACAAATCTCTGTGCATTTCAATGTTGAGCTTAGCTTATAGCTATTCTCTGACCGACACGGCGTTCAGCTTGCAATCATACCTCTTAGAGTTGCAAATGAAACATCCGGATCTATTGAGTCAAAAATCAAGCGTTGTCTCGCTGCTTAGCCTGTTTTGTTCTAGAGAAGGTGAGTTTATCAAGCACAAGAAAATGGAGGGAAGTAGTTAAACTTTAAGCAGAAGTTTCGAACGAAATCATCAAAAATTTGAACTCCCGAGCTGTCTATCTCGGAGAAGTTCAGGGCATCATAAAAATGATGTCAAAATTGAAACGTGAGATATTGCTTTACTTATATGTTCTTGCCTTGAACAAAGCAACCCAGCGGCGGCGCCTCCTTCTGCTGTCTCTGAAATATTGAAGGCTGAAATAAGCTCCATTGACGCGACAGGGTCGCCGTTTGAGTTCGTCAACGAGTTGAGCCCCGCATTGCACAGATGCGCAGCCTTTATTGTGTCGCAAAAGAACTTTGACATGGACTTGCTACACTTGCTGTGTTGGACGCCATTTGCCGTCTTCGACATATCATGCATAGAAACTGCGATTCCCTTGTGGGACTATATCCTGTCAGCCAGACCTGAGCTCAACTCCATAATTCTGCACAAATTTGTCGCTGTGTGGGAATCTACAGTTTCCAATGGACAGGGTCTCTACCAGCGCTGCGAGGGGTGAGTTATCGCAGTTGTCGTGAGACCATGTTAATCCCTAGTCAAGGTCCGCTGACCCATTCATGAACAAAATGACATACACTCCTTCGAAAAAGCCAGTTCCACCCAACGAGGCCCATTCAGTTCACCGAAGGTGGATTCAGTTTCTGTCGGATCGATTCAGACAAATATTGTGGCACAAGAAAGAACTTGTTAAAATTTACTTCAAACTTCTGCAAGTAGCTATTCCACATCTTGCTTTTACTCGGTGGGAATTTGCAGTTGATATGAAATTACTGACTTGGTTTCCCAGTCCCACTGCATCACTTCGTTCGACAGTGTACAGTCTTCTGAGACTCACCGTTTCTGTTGTCAACGAGCTCGAGCATCAGAGAGACCCAGAGTGGCTGTTTTCGTTGGAGCTGCTGTTCAGGTTGATCTTCAAATGGTTCAGGCAGCCGGCGATGTGAGTCATTGTTGCTGATTTGACTGCGCGCAAATGCATTGGTTTCGTAGGTGGAATACTTTCCAGCCGGACGAACTCAAGTCTATCGAATTTGCGCGAAACTCGTTCAAGGCTCTCAACATCGAGAAAGCCAACACTCTTTTCGCGACGCTTCCAGACCGCGTATTTGCGCATTTTCGCCCGTTTAAACGCGATTTTTCTGCCGTGAAAAACTTTGTGATTCTGCTTTTGGAGAATGAGATTGCGCGTTTTTCTTTGTGGACATCCGATGGAACTCCACTGGCTGGGGCAGCTGTGTTCTTTGAGACATTGGACAGTGTAGTATGGAAGGATGCTGTGAGGATTGCCTGGAATGTTGACCCGCTTGTGGCTCTCAACTTGCCCTCGCGATTCATTGGTCATTCCGGTGCAATCCAAGATGAACTCGACTTGTTCATTTGGCAATTTCCTTTGAGTGCTGTTGGATACGCCAAAGGCGTTGAGTCACTTCTAAGATACAACTTTGACGCCTCCAGTGGGTCTATGCGGAGGGTAAGGTTGATCTGGTTTCACCGCAAATTGAATAGCTTCTTTAAGTTTCTCTTTTACTGGGCCGAAGTTTCGCCCATCACAGCCATCAGTTATCTCAACCCCAAATTCAACCACCCATGGATACTGCAGTATGCGTTTCGGGTGTTGGAGTATCACCCTGTTGATCAAGTGTTTTTTTACATTCCCCAAATGGTCCAAGCGTTGCGCCACGATGTTTCAGGTTTGGGAATACTTTGGGTTCAGCATATGGCCTCATAGTTTTGACTCAGGATATGTCGAGCATTTCATTCTGAAAACTGCGAGAATTTCGCAACTTTTTGCGCACCAGATTATATGGAATATGAAGGCGAACATGTTCATTGTCGTAAAAGAGAAAAAGCACGAGGAGGTACTGGTGGTAAGTTTTGGGGTTTGATTATTTTTGCCTGTTGACACCCAGAATGCCAGCCGGACCCTCTGAAGCCGACGCTGGACAAGATTATAGACAAAATTACCTCGTCACTGTCCGGCGCCGACCGGGAATTCTATGAGCGCGAGTTCAGATTTTTCGCGAACGTGACGGGGATATCGGGGAAGCTGAAGCCGTACATCCAAAAAAGCAAGCAGGAGAAGAAGAAGAAGATTGACGAGGAAATGCGGCTGATCGACTTGGAAGTCGGTGTGTATCTCCCGAGCAACCCGGAAAGCATAGTGGTGGACATCGATCTCGACAGCGGCAGACCGCTGCAAAGCCACGCGAAGGTATATTTGCGGGCGGAGCGCTGCATGCATGTTTAGCTTGAAACTCTTTTTTCATGATTGTTTTCTGGCAGGCACCGTTCATGGCGACGTTCAAAATCAAAAGCGCTGACGCGCCGGAAGGTGCCGACGCAGCTGAACCAGTGACTGCGTGGCAGTCCGCGATATTCAAAGTTGGCGACGACTGTCGCCAGGACGTGTTAGCACTGCAGCTGATTTCGATTTTCAAAAGCATTGCAGAGAAGTCCGAGCTGGACGTGTATATGTATCCGTACAGAGTGGTGGCGACGGACTGTGGATGTGGTGTCATTGAAGTGATCCCGCGGTCGATTTCCAGAGACATGATGGGTCGCGAGAAAGTGAACAGCCTTCCAAAGTACGTTCCAGGATCTGTGGTTTTGGTGCTCGTCGCAATCTCACATTTTCTCCACTCAGCTATTTTCTGGAAAAATTTGGGTCGAAAGACTCCTATGCTTTCAAAAAGGTGCTCTTGTCCACCTGGCGCTTGTGCTGACACTGTTTGCTCTGCCAGGCCCAGGAAGCGTTTGTTCGGAGCCTTGCCGCGTACTCGGTGGCTCTGTACATTATCTCCATCAAGGATAGACACAACGGGAACATCATGTTTGACGATGAGGGACATACTGTCCACATTGACTTTGGGTTCATCCTGGACATTGCGCCGGGCGGAATAGAGTTTGAAGCCTCGCCGTTCAAGCTCACGACTGAGTTTATCACGCTGATGGGCGGTGAGGCGTCGACGATGTACAGGCTCTTCTGCGAGCTTGTGGTGAAGTGCTTCCTGTCACTTCGGTAAGTTTCGAGGAGTGCCTTCGTTCCGCTGTTGTTTTTTTTATTAAAAAATTCGGCGGTGCACAGCCCGTACGCGGAGGAGCTCGTGCAAATGGTGGCGCTGATGCTTGAGTCTGGACTGCCGTGCTTTAAAGGCGAGGGGACGTTGACGAAGCTGCGCGGTAAATTCAGGCTGGATCTTGACGACAAGAAAGCGGCGGACTTTATGACGCAGCAAATCCAAAAGTCGCATGAGAATCAGTTCAGGCAAGTAGAATTGCCGCCTGTTTTGTTTTTTGTTTTTTTTTTCTTCTTTTTTCGCTTTACTGATTTTTTTTTACTTATGCCATGACGCATGTAACGCATACATCTTTTTCTTGCTTCTTTAGTCGGCTGTACGATCGTTTCCAAAACATTCAGAACGGAATTCCCTTTTAAAAAAGTTGTTTTTTTGTTTTTTTCTGGTTCGGGTGTTCTTTTTTTTGTGTGTCGTGCGGAGTCAAACAAAATTGTTTTTTCCTTTTTCCTTTCGTCACGAATGGAACTCTAAAGAGTTCTCGACTTCGCAGCAGCAGCACTGTTCTCTTGGTTAAATCAATCCCGGAGCAGACTGCGTGCGTGTATGCGAAGTCGGAGGCACATAAAGTGGGGGGGGGGGGGGGGGGTGAGGGGTAAAGTAAAAAGAAGGAAAAACCGGATTAAACCGGGGAA
>JADHYT010000314.1:0-25854 GCA_027604725.1 Entophlyctis luteolus
AGAAAACTGGCACCCGGAGCACCGGTGACAACACGCAGATATTCCGTCGCACAACTCGCGCACCGCAACTCAACGTTTCTGCCGGAACGAAGCAACCGTTTTTCGTTTGTGGGCGTAAATCACTCGCATCTCGCTCTCAGGGAATGTTAAGCGGCACGGCTCTTTGACGTAGGTCGCTTATGCTTTGGTGTGGCGTTCGACTAATGCGGTGCAACTTGAGCTGGAAAGCCACCTGGACTAATACCGGATCGTTTTAAAACGACAAGTGATGTGACATCACTGTTCGAATGCCTCTGCGAGCTCGTGGTCGCGGGTCGGGTTTCTGCTCCGTGGAAGGAATTCAGTAATACGCGCCCTGGTTGCGCCTAGAGTCGGAGCTTCTATGTGCTTTCTTTTCTCTTGCGCTTCTTCGCATCCACCACAGATTCCAGCCACGAGCAGGAGCTTCAAATTGACCGTGAGTAAGCTCTCGTCACCTTTCATGCACATCAACATTTCCATCCTCACAAGAACATATGTAGTTGTAGCCGTGAGCGTGGAATATCTTGGAAGTCACAAATTTACCTCAACCATCTTCGGAGCGCGCCATACCAACGGCAGAGGAAATCCTTGAACTTCATTCAGTTCGATTTGCTTATTGTGAATTGAGTTAAATGTTCGGATCTGGAACGTTTCGCGGATGCCAGAAAAGATAGCTTGAAGAGTGGCGAGGGTAAAGCCACTTTTCTTGATGTGGCAACAGGGATATTTACCGGCGCGGCAAGCGGTCGCCTGCATGGCGCGCGCTCTGCACGGCGATACGGAAACAAGGAACGACACAAAAAAAAACAAAACAAAAGAGCGCATGCAAGGTTATGGCCAAGGACCTGGTTCGCACTCGAAGATACATCCAGAAGTTCTATCAGATGCGCACCCAATTGCAAGCCGTCAGCCTTCGTGTTCAGGTGAGATTCTTTGTGCCGCCACCCCGTGCTTGAACAGAACCGGGCAGACAATGAGCTGGAATCAGGCAATGGCCGATGCGATGCGGAGTGTAACCAAAGCAATGATGTCCATGAACAAGTCCGTCAACCTGCCTGAACTGACGAAAATCATGATGGATTTTGAGAGGGAGAGCGACGTCATGGACATGAAGGAGGAAATGATGAACGACGCAATCGACGACAACATACGTGAGGAGGACGACGAGGCGGAGTCTGACGAGATAGTCAACCAAATTCTGGACGAGATCGGGGTGAACGTGAATCAGGCGGTGGGTTTGTGTGCGCTGGTGCTGGAGTTGTGCTGATATTTCTTTTGATTCCGGGTCGCAGAAGAGGCGCTGCTGGCGGGCAGCGACTCGGCTTTGCAAGAGCGGCTCAACAACCTGTACCGCGACTGAGACTGAAATTCTGTTGCAAATTTCAATTTAAATAAATAGCTTTGTTTGGAATTTTAAGATGCAGTGCCACAAGACGGTGATCCGAAATCTCTTCGACCATTCGATTTGTCATTATCGCCGATGCCCGAAAGGTATACATATACTACTCTGGCGGCGAAGTCACAGACGGTTTTGAGGCCTTGACATCCACCTCGAACCTCGAACATTCGCACAAGTCGGCTTGATTCTCATTCCGTTCCAGCTAACCTCGACCAGTATTATGGGAGGCTTTGTATTAGGGACGACAGGTTGCAAATTGTTCAAGCGCCCTTTATGAAGAAAACTGTGCTGATGACATTGATTGAATGACACCACTGAGTAAGAAGGCTTCAAACGCATTTGCTATCAGAAGTTCTCTTGCTTAATCAATCAAAAGGGATCGAATACACCTTGCCGAGTTTGTATGAGCATCGCGATCTTCTGAATAAATCCACTCTTTCGTCAATGATCAAAAGAATCCAGTTCGATGCTTGTGAATTTGTTTAAACTGAAAACAGGGTATCACTTTTGCTACACATTTTCGTTCCAGATGTGACTGCTTGGATGAAAGAGAGATCGTATTATCACATCGCAAAGGCTTATTTTTGCCGTGGGTAGTAGGACAATTTGCAATATATTTTAAAGTTATGATTCTGATTGCCTGTTGTTTAAAAACACGCTGCTTTTATGGCGGGTGCATTTATTGCTTGACAATTAAATGCGCTTTTGAAATTGCGACTTTTCGGTAGACACGTACGAAAGCATTTAGTCAGATTTATATATGAAAACCAAAGCCTCAAAGTGACATGACGGAGTTGGTATGTGAGGGTGGCATAACATTCAAGCAATGTTGATTGCTATTAATGCACGGGCTTTATTTCTTAAAAACCTGATGGACTGGAATTGTGTCGCGTACGCTGTTACTTTGATTTACCCGTCGTGAACGAGAGTAAAGGGAACGTGCCAGTGACGTTACAAATCACTCGATCATGCTGTAGCAGTGCATGTAAAACTTGGCATGGATAATACGGCCTGGGAGTGATAAGCTATCTCGCAGCGCTTACGCAGATCATCTCGGTTGATGTGCAGAAGATCAATACAGAAGGTCGGCACCCATGAAGTGTAACGGAGAAACAGTGCACGAAATAAAGGATTCGCAGGTACCACTGGCCGGTACTTTAGTCGAGAGTACAAGATTACGTGATGCTTTTATTGCCAGTAAAGAGACGGATTCACTGTGAACAACGTCAGAAGCTAAGGTGCTCGCGGTCTTGCAAGAACACGCGCGTTTGCCTGACAGCCTTCTCATATGTCGGAACGTCGAGCCCATCCATGACGCGCACAATGCGGGCGCGCAGAAACGATGCAGGCGCGTCCGGACGGCGCCACTGCGAGGCGTGTGTCCGCAAGAATTCGGGCGCATCCTTCATCGCAAGCTGCCGCGGCGGGGTAACCGTCATTGATTTTGCGACAGGGCACGCACAGTGCGCAAGGAGAGCGGACTCACATCGTCAAGCTCGGCCATCTCACCGATGAACTGCACTAGCGACTTGTCCGAAACGACGCGGCCCATGGCGGCGCTGCCCACGAGTGCAACATCGACGAGCAGCGTGGCGGATCCGTGAGAGAGAACAACAAACGTCGAGTCGTTGTCGAAGCTGGTGATCCTGCAAACGCATTGAGCTGTCTGGCGCACTGGTTGCTGAACACGGCGGCACTTGCCTGCCCAAGACGCGGACGGACTCCCCGACCATTTGCGAGACATGCGCACGGATCTCGGCCGCAGACACCGGCTTGCTCGCCTGCATTCGTTCTTGAGGGCCGAGCCGGAGTCCCCCGCAGAATTGTCAAAACAATTTGTACAGGCACAACCGTATCATCTGGAAACCTAGTAAATCCAAGAACGGCATCGACAGGCCTGGCCAAGGACTGCGCCGGCCGACAGCAACTACAGCTAAGAAAGCCTGGCCGTGGAGCAATCAACAAAAGTCTTCAGCTGAACACAGCCATCACATGTATTCCGTGTTGAATTGGAACTACTTTTTCTTTATTTTTGGGCCAATGAAAAGTCCTGACCAAACATACGTGAGCTTCAACGGAGAACAGCGGGAACCGCCCAATGAGATCTAGAATCCAACAAAGCACAGCAGAAAAGAGATGAGAAAGTAAAATTTTGACGAAAACCGGAGCAACTAAGTGGGTGCAACTAAGTAAATAGAGCGAAAAACTGCAACACCATGAAGAAATAGCCTTGAAGTCTAGTTTCCCTTCCAAATTGGGTTCAAATACGCAGAAGCAGTGCAAGCACCAGAAGCACCACTGCAGGCGGTGGCTTCGCTATCGGGGTCCCAGAAGTCAATGTCATTGTTAGCACACCCGTTTGTGTCATCACAGACATCGTAAATAGTCTTCGTGAACGTCGTACCGCCAGCTGTTATTTCAATCTGACTCAAGCACATGGGGGCAGCGACGCTTTCAAAGTTTGCAATTTGACTCTCAGTCATGTAGTTGCTGAAAAGTTTAAGGCCGAGTTGTTGCGAAATGGCAATGATGTCCTTCGGGTCACTTGGCATCTCAGAAGCATAACCAGCCTTGCCACACATGAAGTTGGATGCACTTGCTGCCTCGCCATTCCCAAAGTAGGTAAACTTAATATCGTACGTTCCTGAACCAGACTGGGCAGAAAATAGAATTAGGTATATTTTTACTAACATCATCTAAGACTCACGTTGCCATTGCTGTTTCCAGAAGAAGCAGATGTTGCAACAGGGGCGTCAGTAGTAGTCGTGGTAGTTGTTGTGGTGGTAGTGGTCGTTGTTGTTACCACAGGAAAGTCACCAGCCGCCGTCGTCTGGCTATCCTGAATTTCCGTCTGAGCTTGGGGTACTGGATTACCGGAGTCGGTTGTGACAACCGGTTCCGTTGAGGAATGTCTTGTTGCGTGCGCATGCCAGTTTGAAATTTTTGACTTGGTGGCTGAACTTTCCGGTGCGCTGGCAGGGGCGTCCGAAGAGGCGATTGACACGCTAAGAGCAGCATCTGCTGTAGTCATGGCAGGAACTGGCACGGTTGTTGTTGTGGTCGTGGTAGTCGTGGTAGTCGTGGTAGTTGCGGTTGTTACGCTGTCATCAACGACGACGGACGTGTCGCTGCAGACCGGGTCGTCCGGGTGGACGCATCCCAGCTGAGCGCCAGAGCCGCAGCACACGGTTTCGGCAGGGCAGTCGAGATACTGCGGGTAGGCAGCTCCCATATAGCAGATGGCAAACGACGAACGCGACACGCACGCTATGAGGTTGTCGGCGGCGCCGGTACAGTCGGGCGAGACGACAGCGGTGGCAGCAGCTGCCGCGGCAAGGACGAGGACGCGGCGCAGCAGCGATGAAGACGGCGACGATGAGGCCATTGGGGCGTGTGTTGTTGTTTTTGCTCGTTTGTGCGGCTTGGATTCGGCGCCTTTGTCGCGGTTGTGTCTGCACTGGCCTTAAATTGTATGGGCCGGATTATTCGCAGGCATTTGGCATGCAGCAGACACTCTGCTCTGATATGCAGAATCACGCGCGAATGCCTTCTTCAACAGGTATTCACTGCACAGCTGGCCATACGCAGGAGTTCCTTGTTCCATGAACATTCAAAAATTTTACAGACCCTGTCCGCCTGGAACAGACCACGGTCTAAGATTTGGTGGAGGATGTGGGTCTTCGGTGCTTTAGTCAATTTGGAAACGTTCCTGACAAAGGAACACCAGCGCAGTGAGAATCCCTATCAAAAAGGGACGAAGCATAAATATAAGGGTGACAACGGCAAGAACAGAGCCAACAACTGCGGCTACAATTGGAGTTGAAGTCCCGCTGGGTGCATGCCATGGAAGATTTGGAGGGTTAAGTCACAAGAAGGAGCAGATATTTTCGCGGTTTCCTTTTATTTCAATATTTCGGTCTCGCAATATTCGGCTTGAAGTTCACAGGATGAGTTTCTGGAGTCTTTCGACAAGGTTTGGAATCATTAAACTGGATTCTTTCCCTTTGACACTTACCGCTCTCTCGTCCTCCTTCCAGATTTTGATCGTTTTGTCAGCTTCCCCCGTAATTAAACGCGCCCCTGTCTGATCGAAGGCAGAACAGAATATCCCAGCTTCACTCTCCAAAGAACCGGGTTGAGGAGCGGCCTCAGCTGTCTGGAAATTGTAGCCAGTCCTGTAATCCCAAAAGTACATCGATCCGTTGTCACCTGATGAACAGCTTAAAAAGACAGCGCAATACAACAAGAAACGCTAAATTGCTCTTACCCCCTGAAAACATTACGTTGTCTTGGTTAATGCTCAAAGTATTTACAATCGAGTTGTGCCCAGACAGATTCTGGATAAAGTCTCCCCTCGGAAACTTCCACTGTTTAATATTATCTGTACTTGCACTTGCAAAAGTGTGCTCAGTCGGATTTATCGCAAGGGCGCGGACGCTCTTCTTATGATTTGTCAAAGTCGTGGTGGCTTTTCCGGCCGCAAGATCCCATAGTTTGATGGTAGCATCGGACGATGCCGTGATTACTTGTGGGTCTGCTTCCTGGGTGCGAACGTCCGCGATTGTACCTTGGTGGCCAGTCAGAGCAAATATCTGATTCTTGGTTCGCACATCCCACACACGTCCAGTCGCATCTCGGCCACCAGTAACCAGAACATCCAATGTTGGATGCAACGACATGCAGTAAACACCAGATAAATGTCCGTGGTAGTGGCGGATGACTTTGTTGTACTCGAGATCCCAACATTTTACCATCTTGTCTTCGCCGCAAGTGAAAAGATACGGATGGCGGGAAGAAACCGCAAGTCCTCGTACTGTTGAAATATGACCCGTCAGAGACAGCTTCAAGGTGCCGGTTGCGAGATCCCATATCTGGAAGGCACGTTAAGAAGTATGTTCCAAAAGAAACACAGACTAACCTTCACCACACGGTCTCCAGCGCCGGTTGCGAACCACTCGTTCCCAACATCGACGGCAATCGACCGGACCCAGCCCAAATGCCCGCTGATGACGCGCATCAGCTTCCATGGTGCATGCCACTCAGGCTTCGGAATCTTTCGTACTTCCTTGATTCGCACGAGGGCAGTTGCAGATTCCTGCCCGCTTGCATTCGCGCCCGCATCAAATTGAGGCAACGAGGATCTCAGAGCAACGATTCCCGCCGACGTGCCTCCAGCCGCGCCGGAAGCTAGTGCTTGCTGTTGTTGTGTCGCAACCTTGTCAATGACAGCATCGATGGGACCGACGTTTCCAGAATCCACAGCCACAGAGTCCTTTGATGAGGGAACAGCGGCCTTCGCAGACTGCTTCGCGACCGCGGCGGGGAGCTCCATGACGTGAGCCCATTCGTCCGCGACCTTGGAGGCCACCTTCGCGTGCTGACTGAAAAGACGATAAATATGCACATGGATGTATCGACATGAAATAAGTCAAGAGAGTGGGCAACCTGGCGTCATGGTCGTCTGGCGGCAGTGCAGAGATGACTGCGTCGGAGTAGTTTGCGAGAAACACGCGGTGAGTGGCCTCGATGGATGCGCGCACCATACGCTCAGCGCGGGCATATGCATCGTCGTGGTTAAGACTGGGGTTGCCGGGACCGCCAGACGCAGTCTCTGGAACTGTCATTGCAGACATTTCTTTTTGGTCTTTTATTTCAACAAACGGAATAAACATGCGAAATGTGATCAAGCGGCGGGCTTTCCCTCAGCCGTACCAGATGCCCTGCAACCACGCCGTCTCGCTGCACGCGGACCCGCCGTCGCACACAGCCTCCACCGACGAGGGTGCCCAGAAGTCAATGTCGTTTGATGGACATCCGTTCGTGTCGTCGCACACGTCATAGATTGTCTTGGTGAACGTTGTGCCGCCGGCGCTGATCACGACCTGGCTCAGGCACATCGGCGACGCGGTTTGATAGAAATTCGATATCTCGCTGGACGTCATGTAGCTGCTGAAAAGCTTGAGCGCCAGCGTTTGCGATATTGCTATTATGTCAGTTGGATCGCTTGGCATGCTGTAACCGGCCTTGCCGCACATAAAAGTCGATGCGCTTGTGTAACTGCCCGTGCCGAAGTAGGTGAATTGTATATCGTAGCTTCCCCCTCCAGCATCATCTGCTGTCGTTGTTGTTGTTGTTGTAGTCGTAGTTGTCGTTGTAGACTCAGTTGTAGTCGTCGTAGTCGTAGTGGATTCAGTTGTGGTAGTACTTGTTGTTGCTGCTGTTGACATAACATCCGCCTGACTTGCGGCAGTCTCTGTTGTATTTACGTAACTTGTCCCATTTACAGTGGATGTCGAATTGGCGGTGGCTGCTGCTGCTCCTGCTCTCTGTGCGCTAGGGGATACTGCAGTCGAAATGATTCCAGTGTCATTCTGGGCCAGTGCAGAAGAATCCTCAGAATGCGTTGAGTTTTGCCTCGACGCCCAAATTCCCAAGGAGATCACAGTGCAGAACAGAATGACTCCTAATACGTAGCACACTTTTCTGGCAATCCCCTTGTTCTTGCTTTTGGTAAACCCGATGTCGGACGAGAAACCATGTTCAGTATCCTTAAGTCCATTAGCAACCAAGAACTGTGTTGACTCTGGAGTAATAGCAATGGAGTGATGCTTGCTCATCCTTTTGCTATGCCTTTTCTGCTTTTCCTGGAGATTGGGCAGTTAGGAGCAAGCACATCATGGTAACAGGCACAAATACCTCAGCAACGACGGAATCGTATGCCAGAGCGTAGTCATCCAATGAAAAACGTTTGCTCCGGTGACCAGCTTGCTTTTTTTCGTCGTTGGCAGGGGCAGCAACGATGGAATCGCCGCTGTCAGAATCTGTGCTGGAGTCCGAGTCCAGCGAATCGTTCTGGACCTCAGCCGAGAGCTCAAGGAAGGCGCTCCTGCGCAGAGCGGCGGAAGCAACGGAGCGGCGCTTGCGATCAGCCAGCCGGGCGGAAAGCGCCGCGGACACGCGCTTGTCGGCGGGGGCCGCGGATGCCTGGGAGATGGCCAGTCCGCCAGAGGCGGGTGCCGGGACGCGTGAGTCACGCGACCCGAGCGACCCGCGCGACGGGGACGACGACAGCGACGGGGATGGCGGCAGCGGCATTGGCAGGCAGCACGGATTTGCGCAATTTCTGATTTCAGCCACCAAAAAAAAAAAGAGCAGTCGTGTGAAAATTTGTGAGGGTTCCTTATCGTGTATTGGATTGAGTCGGTGTCATTTGTTTCGCGACCGCCCGTTCATTTCAATTTCAATTCAAACAGAAAAGTATGACAGAGGTGACACGTGCGTCGTTTGCGATAAGAGAGCCTGTCACCGCAACTCGCAAAGAAGACTTGATTTGACGGAGGCGCGAAGACGTCGCTTACAACATCTGACCAAACCCGCAAATCGCTCTCAATAGAACTAACTGTACACAAAGATCATGAAATGATCAGATCTTCCTCGGATGGTCCGACTTGCAGTTCAGATTCGTCAGAAAAGACTCATTTTCCAATTAATCTTCTTTTCAACGACTTTGTATACGCGACTGTTGCGTGGGTGGTTACAGACTGTTCCCATGGGGAGTAGCTTGAAGTATTGCGAGTGGCAGTTATAGGCACTGCATTTTCTTACTCAATATTTTCTTTGACAAGGAAGTTTTTGTAAAACAGGGGGAAATTGGGTACTTAACCTTCCTTTCGAGAGCAATTTACAATTTTCAGCTCTCGACTGTGATCGGTTTTCATTGCCCGTTATTCAAATGCAAATTTGATGGAAATTCGCAGTTAGTGAAATTCGTGATCAAATTCAGTGTGATTTCCCTTCAGGGAAGAGTTAGGTAAGATCAAGGGGTATGGCATTTTGGGGTAAAGCAAAACATTTAACGAGCATTTTGCTCTCAATATGAAATTTTACCCGTTTTCGAGGCACCCAAGTCGAATATAAGTAGGTTCGAGTGTTGATGATGAACCGGAATGACAGTAAAATCAGATAAGTTGCTAAGGAACAAAAAAACCATATTGCTTCTGCTCGTTGCCGCTGAAATCCAAGATCGGCAGCTTGTCAAGATGCGTTTTATTATAAAAAACTACAAAGAGTGTGCCGAAAGAAATGAAAAAAGTTCTTGAAGGAGTCAGCCCATTCTCTCTTTTCGGAATCCCAGTAGTAAAAAGCAGTCCAACTTTTGTACGTGGTTGTATAACTTGTGGAGAATAAAGATTTTTCTTGGTACTCGTCGGCGAGAATCCGCATCACAGCTTTTGGTCGCCAAACCTTGACACCTTCGAGTGACGTTTCTATCAACGGCATCAATTTACTGTACTTGTAATAGTGCGGTGACTTGCATTGCATAATATTTTCGTCGCTTCTTGGCTCAAGTTCTGCGAGACCTGTTATGTCAATGAAATATCCTGTCTCAGTGTCGACAATGCGTGCGTCAATGATTCCGTTTGGCTGCGGCGTTCTGACGTAAATGCTGGGGCTTACATCGATAAGAAATCGACCGTCAAGAATAGTCTGATTGTGGAATGCAAGCTGAAGCAGCCCGTGCATTGACATTTGTACGTCCACATCTTTATCCCATGGAAGAAATTTCCCATTCCAGAACCATCCCAGCATCGCGCCGTGCGAAATCCACCACATTATGCCCTCTGATTTCGCGAAATCGCTCCATGCTCTGAGCATGGCTACAAGCGATTTATGCACAGCAACCGGGTCGTGCTTCGTAGTTGCCTTTGAAAACCGCCCCGATTCTGGAGGGCAGTTGACGGCTTCTGCAAATCGTGCGTCGCGCTTTAAGTCCCATCCGCATTCTTGAAAGTACTTGTCATTCTGAATATTTACAACAATTTTCGGAAGTTTGCGAAAATCTTCAACCGGGACAGAGATAAAACGCCCCGTATCGAATGATGACATTTTCGCCACAAAGGCATCAAAATTCTGAAAGATAGCCTCGTTTTCGAAGTCTGACGGGACTTCGTAGAGCCTTTCGGGAAGTGGAGTTGAAATATTCACAGATGATGAAGTCACGCCATAGTTGCCGAGCAGTTCTTGAGAGGGCTCCATCGTCCGCGTACTTTGACTCAACTGCCAGCTCATAATGTTGGACCACGCGACAAGTAAAACTGAATTTCCAAAGACCAACGCCGCCACAAACGCGAGCAGACGCGTCCGCCGGCGGAAGACGCGACGCACGGGCTGGTGCGACGCGCCCTTGCGAGACAGCGTGCTGCGCGTGCGTACTTGAGAGAGTGCTGCTGCGTGCATCGGCGCGCGTGGTCGCAGACGGCTGTCGGCGCGCCGTGGCGTTGGGTTTGTCTTTTGGAGTTCGATGCACCAGCGCCCGCGGCACGGCGGCCGCCACCATCGGCCTCGCCACCAGGCGCGCAACGGTGCCAACGACGACGGCGACGGCGCCCGCGACCTGCGCTTAGCGCGTCGCGCCGATGACCTGCGCCGGCGCAACCCCCGCAACCTCCTTCGCGTCAGCGGCACGGGTCTGTGTCCTCTTCTCTCCTGTGTGCCCGTGACCTCACATCCGAGGCGATAGCCTTGCGGTTGCACATCCCGCCGCATCCCTTCGACGAACAGATGCTCGTCGTGTGGGCGGGCGATGGCATCACGCGCATCGATCGCTTCGATGCGCGCAGCAGCCTTGACAGCATATCCGCCGGTATTGGCGATCGCGGCGGCGATTTCGAAGATGTGGACGTCGAGCACTCCGACGCGGTCGACGGCCGACCGTCTGCCACCGCAATTCAAGGCAAACGCGTATCCACAAGCGACGACGATGTGAATGCCGACGAAATCGAATTTGAGCGCTACCGTGACCTGATTGAAGCCGAACTGCGTGACCGGACCGAGCACTCTGTTATCCAACTTGTCGACGACGACTGGGGGCAATTATTCACTCCGGAACCAGTGCGTCCGCCACGCCGCCGCAGTTCGCCAACTGCCGAAGATCCGAAGGCCAGAGCGAATGATACGCCGCTGAAAACCATAATGCGCGAACTCGAGGCTGACCAAGACCTTGCCGAAGCTGTAGCAGATTTGCGCGGCCCCTCGCAACGCCATGAGTTGAATGTTGTCGGCCGCGAATATGGTGTGTTGGATTTATTTGAGCAGTACCGCGCACTTGTCGCATCCAGTGTCAGTGACCTCAGCGACGATGAGAAGAAAATTGATATGAAGTTGGGCAAACTTCCGGTCAGTGTTTCTTTCCCTTCCTTTTTTGCTTTCACCTTGCCTTTGATTTCTATTGAGCTTATGTGTGCGCGTTGTTTTTGCGATTGCACTCTCTTTGAAGTGTATGATCGGAAAACAGAGCTTGATTTTCCTCTGACTATTCGTTTGGTTTTTTCTTTTACTTCAGGGCCGTCGGAGCAAACAGAATATCGGTGCAAATAAGGGCAAACTCAGGCGTTCAGAAGTGTCCAATTCAGCCTCTGGTTCGTCTTCGGGAGATGACGCCAGAGACATGCAAGTGCACGATGCTGGCTTCGTCATAGAATTTGCGGAATCTTCCGAAGTGGGCCCGACCCAGGCCGTCGAACCACCACCGGCCATCTCTCCCCGCGCTTCGAGCGCGGGTCTGCGTGCAAACACGCTGAGCGCCACCACACGTAAAATAGCCGAAGATGAGCGGGTTTGGCGTGACGATCGCACCACCGCCGCGGTTCCGAGGTCTCAAGACACTGTTGGTGATGGTGACAGCAATGCATTTGACCGCGCTCTCGGTTCTGAGCCGAAGAGAGGGGGTTTTCAACAGGCAGACTCAGGCGGGCGACTGGCTGGCGCATCAACAAGTGTCGTCAATCAGCAACAGCAGGAGACAAAATTAAGTGCATCCGAACGGCTGAAAATGAAAGCGAAACTGGCGCTTAATAAACAAAGTGAGTCACGCGTTCCCCGGAATGAAATATTTGACACAATAACAGTCGTGACTGACGAAGCAATGATGCTGCGGGCAGCGAAGAAGCGCAAGTCGCCAGGAGTAATAAATTCAAGGAATAAAGATTCAACGGGCGTAGAAGATGAAGTGGACATGTTTGGCCGTGCAAAGCGCCGTCAATGAGGTTGCGAAAAGGAAGAAAATGAGGAAAAACTAAAAAGAAAACTGTAATAATCAACGATGAATCTCTTTATTTTATGCTTCAAACTCGGGAGGAAAGTTGATGAATAAGAGAAAGAGAATATTCCATGACGGAATTTTCCCGACGAGAAGCCTCAAAAGTCGCAATCCAATGAAAACTCATTGTTTCCCTTGGACATGACGCCACTGTGGAGTTGTGGTGAATATTGACAATGAAAAGGAAAAATAAAAATTTGAACACTCACGCTTTCTGGTATTCGCCAACCTTCTTTTCAAAAAAGTTTGTTTTTCCTTGCAGAGAAATCAAATCCATGAAGTCGAACGGGTTTTCCGCGTCATAATGCTTTGTAAACCCGAGCGCAACAAGTAGTCGGTCGGCCACGAATTCAATGTACTTGCTCATCAGGTCCGCGTTCATACCGATAAGCTTCACGGGCAGGGCGTCGACCAAAAATTCTTGTTCGAGAGCCACAGCCTCCGAAACTATGGCCACCACGGTGTCGCGCGACGGCTTGTTCTGCAGCATGGCGAACAGCAGACATGCAAAGTCTGTATGAAGGCCCTCGTCACGCGAAATGAGTTCGTTGGAGAACGTGAGACCCGGCATGAGACCGCGCTTCCTGAGCCAAAAGATGGCGGCAAACGAGCCGCTGAAAAAGATCCCCTCCACCACGGCGAATGCAACGAGGCGAACGGAGAATGGAGAAGACTTGTCTGATATCCATTTTAAAGCCCAATCGGCTTTCTTTTTGATGCATGGGACTGTTTTTTCGTTGGTTTTTTTTTGGTTTTTTTTTATATCGAAATCGGACACGGTTCGGATGAAAAAAAAAAAAAAGAAAAACGCATTACCGGTATCAATTGCAGCAAATAAATGCTCACGTTCGGCAGGATCCTTGACGTACGTGTCAATGAGAAGGGAGTACATCTCGGAATGAATGTTTTCAATCATTATCTGAGGAACACGTGAGATTTCAAATCAAACCTGACAAAGGAAAACTGAATACTGGGCAAACCTGGAACCCATAAAAGCATTTCGCCTCTGGGATTTGGATCTCACTGGAAAAGCGCTGGACGAGATTTTCGTTGACTATGCCATCGGAAGCGGCGAAAAAAGCGAGAACGTGTGAAACAAAGAAGCGCTCGTCGCTGGTCATGCGGTACTCCCAATCGGGCATGTCCTTGCTGAGATCGACTTCTTCGACAGTCCAGAAGGAGGCTTCGGCCTTTTTATACATTTGCCAGACCTGGGAGTGGGATTGTATTGTTCGGTGCAACGAAGAACGCGCTAGGAACAAGGGGCGGGGGACACGCACATCAACATGCTTGATCGGAAAGAGCACGAGACGGCGCGACGACTTGACGAGCAACGGCTCAGGATCGGGGGACGGGCCGGGAGTGAGCAGGGCCGGGGGGGCGGATGGCTTGTGCATTGGGCGGGCAGCAGTGTTTGGTGATGATGCGGTTGTTGCAGCTGATGTCGGTGACGTCAAAGTCATTTCCGGACACGCCGGGACGGAACGGCGGCCGCGGGCGGGTGACGTGGTTGGTTGCGTGGCGGCGAGTGTCCGTCCGAAACCCTTTTGCAGCAAACAAACACCCGCGCGCGATGCATCCGGCGCCCACTGCCACGACGCGCTCACGACGCGTGCTCTGCGTACGCGTGCTCTTCGTACGCTCGCCCCCAGCACACATACCCCACGTGCGGGGCCGGCGGCATGCTGCCTGATGCTGCACAGTTGTGTCATTGTTCACTACTGAACGACCCGCCTCACGCGGCCGCAACCTCAGACTGCAGCTGCGACGCCTGTGACGCCTGAACCCGCTGCTGGTTCTCCTGCCCGATCGCAAATCCCTCGCGTTCAACCTCAAGTGCCACAGGTACCGCCACGAGCAACGCCGCCGTTGCAATCACCCACACGCCTTTCCCCACCACCACTCCCGCCGCCTTCGCCGACGACACCGCCGATGACACGGTGGACGCGATCCGCTGTCGAGTTGTCGCTGGCACAATGTCCACGAGCGCAGCCAACCGTTCCAAGACCGTTTCGTTCAAAATGTCGCTGTCAAATTCGCCGTCTTCGCCTTCCAAATCGTCTTCTTCTTCGTCCGTGTATTCTTCGTCTTCAGTCACAAATTCATCTTCGTCCTCTGCGTGTTCTGCATTTTAGGGGAATGACACGGTATCGGTTTTCGATCCCAACCTCGCTTTGTGCTCATCGTTGTTTTTCTTTTTTCTGTTTTTTACCCACATTATCAGATACATCCTTCCCCACCTCACAGTCGCACCCATCGGCCTGATGCATCAGAAATGATTCCGGAGCATTTTAATCACATGGAACAGAATTTCTTGTCGGTTACAATTTCGTGCTGCCGGTTCGCTTGAAATAAAAAAAATGCTTGATATCTTCCTATTTTGCCACTTTAGAAGCATCGGAAGTAAAATCTACTCACACTGTGGTAAATGGGGGTTATCCTTGAATGAAAGTTCGTTCAACGCGCGAAATGAAATTTGACGATGCCGCGTATATCGACATATTCTGTTCTTTCCAAAAGTCCCCGCAAATTGCCTTTCCGTGGAGTACTTTCAATTTACGCAAGTGAACAAAATTATTCCTTTTATTGCCTTGTAAGGACACGGGCAATAGACTCTGTTTTTTGCCGAATTGCTTTTGCAGATAGGGTGGTCATTCCGACAGACCTAAACGAGGTTAACCTAATGGAGGTTCTGGCGAAGTTCGTGCGCGAGCAACTTCGGGCTCCAATCTTAATACACTGGCGAAGTGGGATGGACGTTGATGACAAAATGCAATGAAAAATAACCCACCCGCTAGCATGAATATCTTTTTCCATTCACTTGACTGTGTAACGGCACGGCTGGGTCATTCGTGCCACAAATTCAAATTAAATTCGCTCAAGCAATCAATCCGGTTTGTTCGGGTCGAAAATGCGGCGGACGGGTATAGCCTGTGCAAAGAGTCCAACACCGCATGAGGAAGCCAGTGCATGAATGTCTTGTTGGCGCCGCCCAACATGCAGGGAGTGACAAGGATTCAAAATTTGCCTCACCGAGCGTTCTGAAAATGGAGGCCTGGCTAGACCTCGACAAGATCAACGCCACCTTCAACAAACTCAAGAATGCCGTCCTCAACTTGCCGGAGTACCAGGTTGGTTTGCAACCGTTTAATTCCCTGGTGGGAAGGCCATCATGTCCAATATATTTTGGCAAACAGGTCAAAGTACTCGAGGCGACTGGGCCTGAACATTGGGGTGCCTCTTCTACGCTTATGCTGGACATCGCGAACGCTACTGGCCATCCGCAGCATTTCAATGATATTATGAAAACGCTCTATGACCGGATCCAAGAACCTCCTTCAGCAACATGGCGACAGACTTACAAAGCCTTGCAACTTTTGGAATATTTGGTTCGCACTTGAAATAACCGAGTTTCTTCCGTCTGTTTTAATCGAGTCAAAACCTGCAGATTAAGAATGGAACGGAACGTGTTGTTGACTATGCGAAAGACCGCATATACGATCTCAAGGGTCTAAAAAGGTTTTTGTACGTCGACGACAAAGGGAAAGACCAAGGCATTAATGGTAAGACGACCATCCGTTCTGCCTTGCCAAACCAAAACAACGCCCCAACCGAAAAAACTATCGCCCCCTTCCCTCACAAAAAAAAAACAATTACCAAATGACACAGTGCGCAACAGGGCGGAAGAAATAATCGCACTTCTTGGTGACAATCAACGGATTAGAGAAGAACGGAAGAAAGCGAAAGAAAATCGTTCGAAATATACCGGTGTCAGTTCAAGCGGAAGTCAGTACGGAGGTTTCGCCGGCGGGATGTCTTCAAGCATTTCGGGCTTTTCAGGAAACGGATTCTCTTCGCGTGGAGGAGGAGGAGGAGGTGGTGGTGGTGGTGGGTTCCGAGACGACGATTACGACAGATCCGACGATGCTGAATATTCCAGATCAGGGAATGGGGTTGGATCCGCGAAAGCGTCTGTGCCTGCTTCCGTGTCTGCCAACAACCGAGTAACAAGGACTCAACCACAGCCTGTCGTGGAAAGGTTTGTCCTATGCGCAGTTTTTCTCTCTTAACAGCTTCAAAAGTGCACCGACGCGCGCGCCACCAAAAATGGTTTTTAAATCCGACGGATTGAATGGAGCGACTGAATGGAAGTCTTCTTCTGCGTCCGCTGTTAAACCTCCGGAGACGACGAGAGCAGTCGAAGCAGATCTATTGGGCGTGTTTTCTACAAACCAACCAGCGCCGGACGATGGGGACGAATGGGGCGAATTTACATCTGCTACAACTGCTGCCCCCTCGTCGTCCAATAATTTTGCCGACTTCTCATCTGCGTTCGCTGGACAGCAATCTGCTCCCGCAGCAACGAATGCAAACGCACATGCGTCATCTCTTTTGGATGACTTCGGGGACTTTGCCAGCGCGTTACCAGCGACATCGCAAGCACAACCTTCCGCTGGGTTTGCTGACTTCTCGATGTTTCAGTCAGGGACTGCACAAACATTGACCCCTGTTCAACCTGCCAAAGCCTCCTTTGCCGCGACATCCTCAGGAAAACAAGCTGCGCCCGATTTGACTTTCTCGAGGCTTGTATCGCTAGATGCATCGGCTTTGAGTGGCCTTGGGAAGAAAGCGGAGACTGCGGGCCCGAGTTTGAGCACTCTGGGAATGCAGCAGCACATGCAACCGCAGTGGGGATTGTCTGGACAGGGCGTCGTGCATGGAGGCGCTGGCGGGTTCGGCGGAGCCAGGGGCTCCGCAGCTGTTGGTGCGAAAGGGGCGGATCCCTTCGACTCGTTGATTTAAGTCAGTTCGTCGCGCAAAACAAACGCCCGTTTCGTCTGCTGCTAAAAAACAAAAACAAAGCTTCGAGTTCCAATCACTCTCCCAGTCTTCGCTGCTGCGTCCATAGCACCTACGTGAAGCGGAAATCACACTTGCGCCACCATAGCGAACGCGACCAACAGCATGAGTGGCTTCCCGACTATTCTGCCATCAGATATGCGTTTGGCAAGGTGGTATTTCAGAATACTGACTCCCCAACATTTCAGAATACCGTAGTTCGAGCCAAACACTGGGGAAAAAAATCTTTCAAGGTTGGAAAACGGTTGACAGGAACTCCAAAAACTCCTTCAATAACAGTTCTGAGTTATGGATGCCGTAGATTGAATAGTACTCTTTTACTCTCAGGTATTGTGATCCTGTCCGCCCATCAGGCGCTGATCCTTCCCAGGCAGTATGAACAAAAAGAAACAAACTGTCATACACAGATACACAATTTGAATTATTTGAATTGCATAATCAGATGTTCGTACGTCCATTCGAAAATTTTCTAGCCTGCGAATTCGATGACGTGCCATGCCAGGTAATCCTGAAGTTCTCACAGCAATACGCATTGATTTTTTCTGACCCATTGCCAGAACAAACATACCATTACACAAAATCAAACTTAGCAAAAATTGCTGTTGTTGAGCTGGGGATACTGCCCATATTCACTATGACAAAAAAAAAAAAAAGAGATGCCTGTCACCGTGACATCCCACCCTAAAAAACGCGATTGAAAATCCAAAATCTTCCGCTGCAAGTTTGTCAAGGGCCTTGTCTCCTGACAAAGAACAGCCAATGTTGCCGGTATCAATGTAGGCTTCAAAGTTTGTGTGATCAGCACCGAAGCTCATTGGAGCAGCTGTTTGTTCAAGCAGAAGCTGGAAAGAGAGCTCGAAATACTTTCAACAAAGAAGCTCATATTCGGTTCATAAGGAAGTTCAATGTCAGAGATTCAGTTGAAGAAGACCCGCGTGCAAGTGGCTCTGGCAATCAAGAATTTAAGTGGATAAGGATGGCATGACGTTAACAATGCAGTTGCGGACAGTCTTATCTCAAGTGCTTACATAGAGGTGAATACTATAACACGTTTACTTTGTTGAACATGTCATGTCATGTCATGTGCACAGTCTTTGTCACCTGCAAATGCCAGGATTGCCCGCGAACTTGCTGTGAATGGATTGCCAAATTTCAATCTCCTTTGTAATCTAGTTGCGGCCAACCTTGTAACAGGCAGGCTTGCAGCAAGCTTGGCAGCTGTTTCAACTTTAAAATCGGATGATGACACACGGAGGTTGAAGATGAAAATAATGAAGATGACAGTTATGAAATTGATTGAGCAGCCTGAGCGAGGTGATTTCTCATTCTTTCTCCGTTAATTATCTTTTTATTTTGATAAACAGGGATTTTTCAGAACGGAAATTAACCGCAAAGCTTCCGTCAGCATCGCAGAGAGACCACAGCGCATCCACTCGAAGCGGGAGTCACTCCAATCAAAACAACCTTGGAAGCTGCTGACGGAAGCTATGCATTTAGTTGTCGTGCTAAAAAATCCCGTTTTTCAAAATAATAAAGAGACAAGTAGCAGACGCCAAAAATTAGATTATAAAAAAATAGTTCAATCCCTCTTCCCAATACTTCCAGCAGCCTTGCTCAAGCCATCTAGCCTCTGCAAAACTTCCTTTAAACCCCCCAACAGCGAAGTCTTGTGAAACGGCACGCCGTGCTTGCGGCAAAGCTCTTGGATGGGGCCTGACGCCACATCGAAGCTATGTCTCGGCAGAGTCGGGAATAAGTGATGTTCGATTTGGTAGTTCAGGCCCCCAGTGAACCAGTCGTTGAACAAGCCAGGCAAAACATCGCGTCCTGTGCGGATCTGGAGCTCGTAGAAATCGAACTTCTTTGCTTCAGCTGTTGAGTAAACAGGCATCGCATTATGGTTGACCGTAAACACAAAGGCGAGCAACAAGCCGCATCCACATTCGGCAACAAAAAGGAATAGCAGAGCACGAAGAGGTGTCGCGAAAGTGAATGCAGCAGTCAACAGCCAGGCCCAGTGGACGGCAAGAGTTGCCTTTTCGACAACGAGCTGCGTTGGGGAAAGAAGTTTCGATTTCTCGCCCAAGTTGAATCGAATGGACGATGAGCACCAAGAGAGTCTCGCAACTCCGAGGATCGGGAAGAACAGAGTCGGTTGGTAAGCCACGAAGAATCGCGCCAAGTCGGCGTCTTTGACATCGTGGAAGAACTCCAGCGCGTGTTCAGACCATGCAAGAAACGGCATCGTATTAATGTCAGGATCTTCGCCATGGATGTTCGGGACGGAGTGGTGCGTGCAGTGCTTGAAAACCATCAAACAACAGTTCAAAACAGGCTGAATTATTACCTTGTCTTTCCACCAGGCGACAGAAAACCCTTGCCAAATGTTTCCAACAACGTAACCCACAGCGTCATTGTAAAGCCGATTTTTGAATACCTGGTGGTGAAGAAAGTCGTGGGCCAACCAGCCGGATTGTTGCCAGAACAATGCCATTAAGATTCCGGCAAGAAAAACAGCCGAAGTCAAAGTCTTTCCAAAGGCCCATAGCAACCAAAGAGACGATGCACCCAAGGCGAAAGTTGACACGACTTTGAACAGGTAATAGAGTTTGTTTGATTCAAAAAGACCTTTCTTCTTAAAATCTTCGCGTAACCGATCAATGTCCGCCTTGAAGTCTGATAGTAAAGAAGTTTATCTTTTGCACAGTATTGAGTTGCCTAACCATTTGGTTTTTGAATCTCAGAAGGGTCAAGATCACCGACATAGAAGTCGGCCATTATGGCCTCGGCATGTTCGGTGTGGAAGACTTCAAACGCGCCAGAAGCATCTTTTCCCAACTGTGTTCACCAGCCACATGTAGTAGGTGCAGTAACGTTTAGATAGGATAAACTAAGCAGAAAATTGGATATTGCAAACCCAATACCTGTGATATAGCAACAGCACCGCCAGGATGGAACGCCAGAAATCCGGTACCGGCACCAATGTTGTAAACTTTGTTGTGGATGACGACAAGGGCAAGGCCCTTGTTGACATCATGGGCGGACAGCTTCTTCGCGGCAGAGGCCTCGATTTCGGCCCACGTGAAGGTCTTGACTGGAGGATAAAACGGAACGATTATGTTTTTGGCGAGAGCGGTCACAGACGGGCAGTCAGGCGGAGGCGGTGGATGGCGGCAGGGAACAAACCTGTCATGGATGTTTTTGTTTGTTGGGCAGTGTCTGAAGGACCTTCAGAGGACCTTCATTCAGATGGCGGCGCGTTCCATCAAACACACGCGATCGATCCGTGGCGTCCTCGAAGGCCCCGGGGCGCGGCACGGACACGAACGGGCCCGCTGCGCACGGCGACGGATGCTCGCTCGCGGGCTGTCGGGCGCCGGTGTCGGACGCGTGATGACGATGCCTTTGCCTTAAACCGCGTCGTCTTGGCCGCAGCCACCAAACTCTGCGAAATGTTGATGCTGTCACCCCCTTCGGCGCTCGGCGCTGCCATCGTCGCTGCCGCCGCCGCGGGCGTCAACGGCTTCATCTATCTCAATGCTGTCGGCCACTATAACCCCAACCTGTCTGCCTCCCAGCTGCAGGTCGCAATCGCCTGCATGTACACTTACCAAGCCGTCGAAGGCGACACCTGCTTCTCTATCGCCAGCGCGTATGCAATGGTATGCGGCCTGTGCCCTCTTCCTCCTTGTTTCACTTGCCGCATCTGATTCGCCCTTCTTTCCCAGAGCTCGTCGGTACTTGCCGAGTTGAATGCTAATTCCACTTGCGCAAGCGGCAACAACGCCGAGGTTCCTGCCGGAGATCTAGTTTGCGTGTCCTCCACCGCGTCATCGGATTCAGAAACTGCAACCTCCTCTTCTACCGTTGCTACTGAGCCGGCTGGAACTTCCGGAGCTTCAGCAAACACGACTTCACTTTCTATTGAAACAACCAACGCCATCTTATCATCAACTAGCATGTCTCTCACCACAACCACTTCGACTACTACTAGTACTACGACTACGACCACTGAGGAAGCGACTACAACCACCACAACTACTACTTCGACCACTACCACGACAACAACGACGACGACGACTACAACCGATGCCCCTGTCTCCACAGCTGAGTCATCAAGTGGAGGTAGCAGCGTGAGTAGTGTTTTTTATGTAACCAAAAAAACAATATTTTTGATACATTATATACAGGGCAATTCTGGAACATACACTGTAAAGTTTACCTACTTCGGTAATGGGGAGTCGACGAGCGCGTCAACATTCATGTGTGGTAATAACGGATATGCGTCTGATATGCCGAGTGATCCAACGGAAATCATCGCTGTTTCACAGCAGTTGGCGCTGAAACTGTTCAGCAGCTATATGACTGAGAGCGAGATCGAAAATTTTGAAAATGTTGCATCGCCAATGTGCACGAGCCAAATAATTATAAGTGCTGGAGGAACAACTTTCACAAAGACTATTTATGATGTGTGTGACGACACGAATGGATGTGCTACAAACGATATTGACTTTTGGGATCCCGACAGCCAGGCTGCGGTGTGCAGCGGAGAATCCGGCGCTTGTACTGTCTCGGCAACTCTCACTCCTATTTGGAATGGAAGGAGCTAAGGGCTGCTCCTGCTCAGCTTTTTGCACCTCATAGCGTTTATGTTTTTTAATGCATCAGCAGAAGCAGTCGGATTTCGTCTTTTTTTTCCTGTTTTCTAGTTTGTGCGTGTCTCATTGCAGTCCATTAGGTGCATAATAAAAGACTTTGAAAGAAGACTTGTGGGCTAATGCGATGCAATGCCCCTCAGCCAATTTTGCACCATCCTTATCAGATTTCGATCAAAACTTTAACAAGCAACCGCAATGCGGTCTCTCAGCGCTACTGCTGCCATCTGGACAATCCTTACCGTCTTCATGGCGTCGTATGCTCACTCAATCGTGTTAATTGGCACGAACGGTGGCCATTACAATCTGAATCTGGCTGCTGACCAGCTGCAGATAGCAATCAGCTGCATGTACGTCTATCAAGCCTCGAACAATGACACGTGCTTCTCCGTCGCTTACGCATTTGAGATGGTATGTAGAGTTGCCTTGATTCCAGTCTGAATGCGCATTTGCCTGTAGAGCACGTCCGTTCTGGCGCAGATGAACCCTAGATCTTCCTGCGCTTCGGGAAACAACCTCCAGCTCGAAGCAGGCGATCTGATCTGTGTCTCTTCGCCGCCAACTGTAGACGATGGGTCAGCATCCAGTACAGCGGTTTCTGCGACTGTCACGGCACACGCTTCAGGAACCTCTGGAGCGGCTGACCTTCCCGTGTGGATCACGTCTCCCGTTAGCGTTTCGTCAGCTGTACAGACAGCAAGTTCAACAGCCGCGTCAAGTACCACCACCACGACCTCAACAACAACGACTGAAGAGTCTACAACGACGACGACGACTAGCACTACTACCAGCACAACTACAACAAGCACAACCACAACAACAACCGAGTGGGTGGCTGCCACTACTGCGGCGGATTCAGGCAGCGGCAGCAATGTAATAACGGTTTTTGTCAGTATTTGCTTACGGATGAATACAGAGCGGATCGGGCACGTACAACATAATGTTCACCTATTATGGCAACGGAGAGTACACCGATCCAAGTGCGTTTATGTGCGGCAAAAGCGGATATGCATCTCAAATGCCCAGTGATCCGACTCAGATCATTGCAATTTCGCAGCAATTGGGGCTGAAACTGTTCAGCAGCTACATGACCTCAGACGAAATTAACAATTTTGAAAGTTTCGCGGGGCCGATGTGCATGAGTCAGCTGGAAATTACTGCAGGCGGAACGACATTCACAAAAGTGATTTATGACGTGTGCGACGACACTAACGGGTGCGCTACGAATGACATAGACTTCTGGGATCCATCGGGGGTGGACGCTGTTTGCAGCGGCGCGTCAGGAGCCTGCCACACATCTGCGTATTTGAATCCGATCTGGATGGGCTGAATAGTTCCCCATGTTTCCTCTGTGTCTTCCGTTTTTGTTGCCTCATGTCCGCTTAGATTTCCCCTTCCCTCTTTTCTTTCCCGTTAGACTGCGCCTCTTGCGCACGCGTGACCTTCTCGTTTGTGCCTATAATACAGAATGACTCACGTCGCATCACTGCGTAAGCCCCTCCAACGAGCGCCACAGACTCTGCCAGTGACAGGCGGGACCGCGTGTTCACGCGGGCACTCTCGTATGCATGCACCGGCACTGCACGCAGGTGCGCCGGCAGGTGCATCGGTGATGGGCGCCCGGTGATTGGTGATCACCGGCGACGCAACCGCCATCAAAAAGCCACCGCCCCGCAAGGCTGTTCCTTCATCCACAAATGACTCTTGCGCGGGTGTCCAAGACTACAACCACCACCACAACCACCACCAAGTTCCGCGACGGAACTTCCGAGACCAAACAGACAACGAAGACCACCGAGGTTATCACACCCATCGACGGCGATGACTCGCAGCCTACTGGTGAGCGTTTAGTCGGAGATCACCGACTCTGTTACTCATTGCGTCATTGGCAGAGGTCGACGACTTCAAGTTTCCCAGCGACTTCCTGTGGGGATTTGCAACTGCATCTTACCAGATTGAAGGCGCAGTCAACGAAGGAGGCCGCGGCCAGACCATTTGGGACACCTTCTGTGCAACCCCCGGCAAAGTAATTGACAACACTTCTGGCGAGACAGCTTGCGACTCGTACCACAGAGTCCTTGAAGATGTTGCCCTACTGAAGCAATATGGTGCTAAAGCTTACCGCTTCTCAATTGCGTGGGCACGCATTATCCCGACAGGATCACGATTCGACAAGGTCAATGAGGAGGGTGTCCAATACTACAACACTCTGATCAACGCACTCGTTGCCGCTGGAATTACCCCCTTGGCAACACTATACCACTGGGACCTTCCGCAGGCTCTGCTGGACAATTACGGCGGTCTCTTGAACACTACCGAGTTCCCGCTCGATTTCGAGAACTACGCTCGCGTTTGTTTCGAACGTTTCGGTGACCGAGTCAAGCTGTGGCTCACCTTCAACGAGCCCTACTGCTCGACCAAGCTTGGATACGGCTGGGGAGCCCATGCACCGGGCCGTACTTCGAACAGGGACAAGAATCCCGTTGGAGACTCTTCGACAGAACCGTGGTTGGCCGGCCACGCGATCCTTCTCGCCCATGCTCGCGCGGTGCATATTTACCGCGACCAATTCAAGCCCTACCAGAACGGAAAGATTTCCATCACCCTCAACTGTGACTGGGGCGAGCCGTACTCTGACTCGCCCGAGGACAAGGCTGCCGCTCTGCGGTACCTCGAGTTCTACGCTTGCTGGTTCGCGGACCCTATCTACTTCGGTGACTACCCGGAGAGCATGAAGAAGCAGTTGGGCTCACGTTTGCCGTCCTTCACGGACGAGGAGAAGGAGTTTGTCAAAGGCACTGCTGACTTCTTTGGTCTGAACTCTTACACTTCGCGCTTTATACAAAACCGGGACGCCGAGCCCGAACTCGATGACCTGGACGGAAACCTTATTCAGCACACCATCGGCAGCAACGGCGTACCGATTGGGCCAAGGGCGGAAAGTCTGTGGCTGTATGTTGTTCCATGGGGACTCCGAAAGCTTTTGAACTTTCTGGACCAGCGCTACGGTCACCCTGACATTTACATGACTGAGAACGGTTGCTCTGTCCCCAACGAGAACAATTTATCGAAGGAGGACCTTTTGAACGACCAATTCCGCGTTGACTTCTACAAGGGCTACATCAACAGCGTGAAGCTGGCAATTCAGGATGGTGTTAACGTGAAATCCTACTTTGCGTGGTCTCTGATGGACAACTTTGAATGGGCGGATGGATTGCAGACCCGCTTCGGATGCACCTATGTTGACTTCGACACATTTGAGAGAATTCCCAAGGCGTCTGCGTTGTGGGTTTCTAACTATTTCAAGAACGCCTTCTGACGGTGTGAGGATGATTCCGGTTTGAGAATAAACAGTTATTAATTTGCTTACTTTAAAAATTCTGGCCAAAAACCATGAATTAATCCTCTGGTGTCTCCGCTGTCTAACATAATGCAGCGGACGCATAACATCCCCCTGGCAAGTGCTGCCGCAGTGTAGTCGTGTCCACGGCATTCGCCCTGCCACGCCAACCCGTCGCGCTTGCTGGAACTAACCAGACTCCTGGACATACCAATTCCCACTACCGAACAAGCAAATTGTTCAACCTTGACTTGACAACGACTGACGCTACAATGGGCGATAAGCTATCCAGCACACTCTCCTTGCCCTCTTCGGGACACACAGCCTTGCTTAAGACGATGCGAACCTCGAAGCGAGATACGTTCCGCAATGAAAGTTATGCAGAATTTCGGCTGATGTTCACTAGTGCCATTCTCAAAGCCGGCCAGCCAGAGTAATTAAGCCAACGCAACACGGGCAGTCACTATTAAGCAGCAAAGCA
>JADHYT010000315.1:0-25849 GCA_027604725.1 Entophlyctis luteolus
TTTTGGTTCCTTAAACGTTGTTTGCTCCGAAAAAAGTTCTATTCCGACGAAATCGACAATGTTGTCACCATGCAAGCTTTTCGCCTGCTTGTCGGGGATATGGTGACGCTTTTTTACATCTTGAACGAAGGTGTCATCAAGCTTTTGAGCGGATTCTTTGACATGCCGAAACCCGAAGCGGCAAAGGGACTCACCATCTACAAGACGTTCGCGTCCCAAACTACCCGCGCCGTCGAATTTTTCGAAATTGCTCGAAAGTTGAGAGAAGAGTTGGGCGTAGAAGTTCCAAAGTTCAATCATGCCCCAATATCGTTGGCAGGAGCTCTGGAGGGTGAATAACTCTTGTTGCCTGTTTTTTTGGATCCATCTAATGTCTTAACACAGAATACCTGAATTCTCCGGACTTTGATTACCAACAACAGCAATCTCGTGCGCCGTCAAAGCAACCGCCTACAAGTATGATTAGAACTAATTATACAAACGCAGTTAAAAAAGAAATCAAAAGGTGCAAGGGCCGCCGCAGCACCGTCAGCTCAACCTACCCAATTAGCACCCGTATCCACCGTATCCACTTCGAAACAGCCAGAAGCTCTGATAGACTTTTTCGCTTCGACGGACGTTCAGCAGTACAGTTTCAATATGCCCACGGTGCAGACTTGGGGAGGCGGCGCGCAGTTTTCTGAAGCGTTCGGTAGCGGCGTAGGAACGAATTTCCAGACAGCAAGCAGCGGATTCGGCGGTAGTGGCGGTGCTGGCATGATGAGTAGCGCGACGCCGAGCTTTGCGACAACGACTACTGGGTTTGGCAGTAGCATCGCATCCGTGTCGGGCAATCCGTTCGGGATGCAGCAGAGCTTTTCGTCGCCAGGCGCGATGATGATGCCCGCTAGTAATAACACCGATGCCGCGTTCACAGTCGAAAACGTTTTCGGTGGCGGCGGCGGCGATCCATTTTCGGCCATTAGCAATGGCGGCGGCGGCGGTGGTGGCATGTCGAATGGACTTCCACAGGGGTTTGCGAGCATGACCATGTCGAAAAGCAGTGGTGGCGGCGTGTTTGCGACTGCGGGCGGCAAGAGCTTTGCGACGGCAAACTTTGGCGGCGGTAGCGCTGCCAGCAACAATCCGTTCGCATCGCAGGGGGCCAAGACGAACGCGTCGGTTGCTGGCGGCGGCGGCTTTGGCAGCAACAACCCGTTTGGCGGAACAGCAACACCGAGCGCAGCTCCCGCGATGGCAGCAAGCAGCTCTGCAGGTGGGTTCACCAACAACCCATTCCAGAGCAGCGGCAGCAGCAGCATCAGCAACCGCATGTCGATGCCGCCGATTCCGTCGCAGCAGCCTCAGCAACAGGTGTTTGGGGGCGCGGGGGCGCCGTTCGGGTTCGGCAGCTCGGCCGCAGCGCCACCGAATGCGGGATTCGCCGCTTCTGCGGCATCGAACGCGTTTGCGAATGGAGGCTGCATGTTTGCACCGGCGCCGTTCGGCAGCGCACAGACTGCGGGCGGCAGCGGCGCGTCGTTCGCCATGCAGTCGGCGAATACGTTCGGGCAACAGCAGCAGCAGCAGCAGCAGCCATTTTCAGCTGGATTCGGCAGTATGCCGGGCCCCGGACACATGTCCATGGGGCCCGGCGTCGGGTCGCCGGCGTTCAACACCAGTCCGCGAATGGCGATGGGCGGCGTTGGCGGCGGGCCGGCCTTGCAGGTTGTGGATCCGCTGGCGAACGTGAATCCGTTTGCAAAGCCCGCCGTGCCACTGGCCGCGATGCCCGGCAGCGGCAGTGGCGGCGGCATCCCCATGCCGCCCTCCGCCGGATACGCGTCGGGGAGGTACGGCGACCGATGACAGCAGTTCTCTCTGTCCTTTTTGTTTCTTTTTTTTTTTTTTTGTTTTTTTTTTATCTTCTATCGTTTGTAATGTTTTGTGTTCGCGGAACAACAGTTTGTTTTGCACTTGTCACCATAAATAGACCGAAAAGAGAGATAGCCAAAACTCACAAACAGAAACAAAAGAAGAAAAGAAAAAACAAGAGAAAGAAAAAAAAACAACCACTTATTGCGCGTGTGGCGTTGATGCTTCGCATCTCCAAGGATGCATGCGCACATGCATATATATGCATCATGCGTTTCGGTTCGGTCGGCATACACAGACAACTTGTGCCCAACAAACAACCACCAACCACCACCAACCACCACCAACCACCACCAACCTCCCCACCCATTACCTGGTCATCCATTGAATTATTTAAATAAGCAAGACAAAGATAAAAAATAAAATAATAAAAAAAAAAACTTTTGCCAGAATGCCAAAAAAAGGGTCAAGTGGTGAAGGAACGCTCGTGGCCGGCAGCAGCAGCAGCAGCAGCAGTAGCAGCAGCAGCAGCGGCGGCGCGCACAAAGCCGTCGCAGACGAGCGCGCCGCCGGGCAGCAGCGTCCAGCGGCGCGCGCGGGCGGCGGCGGCGGCGGCGGCGGGCGACACGTTGCGGCACTGGGTGATGTTGAGCAGCGCCAGACGCGGCAGGGCGGTGAGCGCGGCGACGCCGGCGTCCGTCAGCAGCACGCATCCGCGCAGCGACAGGCGCTCGAGATGCTGCATGCGCGGCGGCGGATGCGGATGCGGATGCGGGGCGTCGTGCGCGTGTGGGGGGTTTGTTGGTGCTCGGTCATCGCCGCCCGCCGAACCCGTGAGGCCGTCTCCAGCGTCCGCTGGCGCCAAGCCAGCCAGCGCCAGCATGGCGTTGTCAGACACGGCCGATCCGCAGAACGACAGATCGAGGACGCGCAAACTTCGGCATCCCGCTGCCAGTGTGGGAATGCAGTCTTCCGTGAGCGCGCAGCAAAAGCTCAGACTGAGCAGTTCCAGCGCTGGACACACACTCGCGATGCTGTTGACTGCGGCATCCGTTAAAAAACTGCAGTCCGCTAAGATGAGCTCCGAAAGAGCGAAAGTCCTGGCGGCGGCCTCCCAAAATGCAAATCCCGCATCGGAAAGCGCCGTGCACCGTTGCATGTTGATTGAGCGTACAATGGACCATGTTTCGTGTTCCATAGATGCATCAGAAAGATTTTTGCAGTATGACAAATGAATTGAGTTTAGACGCGGAATAAATGTGAGAATAGCGAGAATGGCACTGTCAGTGAGTTTTCTACAATTTGAAAGATCCAATGAGTGTAAATGCGTTGTGATCCGTGTGAGAGTTGCTATGCCCGTATCGGTGATTTCCCAGACAGACGCAAAATTGGCTTCCTCAAGGAGAGGGACAAGCTTAGATATGTGGCCAATTCCCTTGTCGGTCACATGCCAACAGTTTCGAAGGCTCAGCTTCTTGATGCAGTGACCACAGAAGCTTAGGACTGTTTGCAGAAGGTTGTCATTGACTATTTTGTGCCATGGACTCAAATCCAAAGTTTCGAAAAACTTGTTATCAACATCTTGGAGAAAAACAGCAATGGTGCAGCTGATTCTTCGCAAACGATAGAGCTCTTTGACGTTGAAGTAACCAAATATCATTCGAGTAATGAAGTTTGGAAATGGTGCAAGAGCGGATATCTCTGATCCTTCCACGGATGATACACAGAAATCTGAAGATGCGCTATCTTCGATATCGTCTGACGAAATTTCAACTGAATTGCGGATAAAAGAAATTGCAGAACTCGGCTTCGACTTCGATGAGGCACGTTCGGCTGCATTCTGAGCCATCTGCATTAACCTATCGTCGCTCCAAACAGCAACCGAAGCTCTTCTTTTTGCAGTGTGAAGCAGCGATAAGTTGGATATATATGAATTCGGTGATTCAACGGAGATTATAGGAGCAATTGCAGGGGTCAGCGATGACGTTGTGGGGAGCAAAAGTGCGAGTTCCGCAATGTTCTGGGAATGGTCGACGTTGCTTCCCTCGCTTGCTTGTTTGGACAGTCGTCGCGTTTCGCTTGTTCGACTGACGGAAATTGTTATCGACGGGGCCTTCGCCTGGGATTCAGAGTCGCCAGCGGAATCATCGTCCGCATCATTACCAGAGTAAATACGAGAGACGTCAGGACTCGATCCGCCCTCCCCAAAATTCTCGGAATAGTCATGATTGATATCCATGTCAACGTTGAGATCTTGATCCTCGTCATCCTGGTACTGTAGCAGGGCCAGGGAGCTATTCCGGCGGGAGAGGCTCATCGGTGATCCTGCAGCCGTCGGCGACAATGACATTGCACGAGCGATCTCTGGCATGCCGGAAGAAGTTTTCTGCCGGTCCCCCGGGGTCCGCGCGATTTTTCCAATTTAAATTATCCGTCAACCCCACCAAAACGAAAAAATTTTGTCAGTTTGTTTCAGTCAGCGATAAAGGCTCACCCGCTCAAGCAGAATATCGCGCTGTTGAGCTTGTTGCGGCTGTGCCCCGCCACGCCTGTCTGTCCGTTCCAAGTACGCCCGCGAGGTTGCGTATCGCTCGGCGGCTTCAGCGAGCACCATCTGCTTCATCACCGGGTACTTCTCCAGGCGCACACGTAGGTCCGTGGAGGTCAGCACCCCGAGTAAGCATTTCTGTACTGCACGCACAGTTGCCACGCGGGGCGTGTCGAATAGAACCGCAATTTCTCCGACTGTTTTTTGGTCAGTGCTGTTTGTTGAAGGGGAAAACATCGCACAGTATGAGCCAGCCTCAAGAGCCGCCAGCACAAGATCGCCATCTGGAGACACCACCTCCACCGATCCGCGGAATACAAAAAACACGCACTTTGCTGCTTCGCCAGCCTCGATAATGATATCGCCAGATGAAAATGTGCGGAGGTGAATGTCCTACGTATATTTCGTGTGAGTTTCTGGGGAGACACATTGGGTGACGGTCGCGATGAAGGATATACGTCGCGGGGGATCGTGCAGGCACCTGAGCAAGCTCAGCAAAGAAGTCGTCCGCGTCGTCGACCTGCGCCTCGCCGTCATCGGCGCACGCCGCAGTCGCCGTGTGCAAGGCGGGGATGGTGTCTTCGTCGTCATTGTCGTGGTCGCACTCGCCTCCAGAGGCAGAAGGGGGAGACGGGGAGCGCGCCAGAACTGGGGGTGCCACTTCCTCTGCCGACACCGACGGGCGATGGGCACTCTGGCGCAAAGTACGCTGGAATAGAGGAATCTGGCGCAGCAGCGAGTCGAGAGAGAGGACGCCAGTCCCGCCGTCGGTGCGGCTGCTGCCACCGACGACGCCTTTGTCTTTCATTCAATTGCCCCTGTCAGCCTTGCGTTACACATCTCAGGCTGTCCACGCATACACGCGCACCCCAGGCTTTGTCTCTGTCTCCCGACTGGGCATCACCAGAGTCACACAAACCTGGCGTGCGTGACTGTGTTCTCTGTCGACTGCTTGTCGCACGCTGTCAAAGATTATTAGTGCAAGCACAGCTGAAGTCGCAGCCTTGCTTCCGAAATGCTTCCAAGTGTGCTGCAATAGTCTGATCAAAGTGATGAAAGTTTTCCTCTCTCCATTTTCGATAGAGATGTAACAATTCGAAAAACTCGCTAATTCACAGGAAGTGGCATAACTTGTTGCGATTGGCTCTGGTTAGACTAGCAGTAATACATTGCAATGAAATTCGGGGACGCCAGATTGTATCTTGTCGCCAGCGACCAAACCCAAAATTTTTCTGATTTCAAAGCTGATGCAGTCCCAAATGAGAACCAAGGTTGGCAACATTTTGTCCATTAGCACATAATACAAGAAATGAATGGAAGCGCTTTGGGAAGTCGGATATCTCTTTCTTTCTAACCGCGGAGAAAAATTCGGATGAACTCTGAAGAATGATTTTCGCAATCCATTCGTGATTTCAAAGCTGGATTTTGATTCAAGGGTATAAAAAACATCTGAGATGCACTAAACTGTGAATAGAATAAGACTATTGAAAAATGAAGTTCATTGCTACTATCCTTGCCGCTGCACTTGCAAATGCCGCATCACTCGTTGACGTCCTCACCAGTGCCGGAGAAAACACTCTCCTCAGCCTTGTCCAAAGTGACGAAGCCATTCTGACCGCGGTTGGATCCTTCAACGGCACCTTCTTTGCACCAACCGATGCTGCCCTTGCCGCTACTGTTGCGGCAGGTTTCAATGCATCAGATATTACAGCTCTTAGTGCTGTCCTGTCGTACCACGCAGTTTCCGGGACCGTGTTTTCAGGCGCGAACTTCACGGGCACTACTTTCCTCACGACTTTGGAGGGCAGCGAAGTCAAGGTAGAGGCTGTAAGCAGCGGGATTCAAATTGGATCGGCATTTGGCGCTACGGTAGCGAACGTTGTGAAGTCCCTTCCGTTCGACGGTGGCTACGTGCACGTGGTTGATGCAACGCTCACGCCCCCCGCGAATATCGCGACGGTGGCGACCGCGGCAAACTTGACTTCTCTACTCTCAGCCCTGAAGACAGCAAATCTGACTAGTACGGTAGCAGGCCTGAAGATAGCGACGGTGTTTGCACCAACGAACGATGCGTTTGCCGCCATTTCGTCCGTAATCCCCACGCTAACATCCGCGCAGCTAGCGCAGGTACTACTGCTCCATGTTATTCCTGGCAAGCTTGTACATTCAACAGACGTTGTAAAGGCAGTGAATTTGACTGGCGTTGCGACTGCGTCTAACTACACGCTCAGCGTGAACTTTAACGGAACCAACGTTCTCGTTTCTGGAACTGGAAACAAAGCTCCCGCCACTGTCATTGCTGCTGATGTTCTTGCTGATCAAGTCATCGTTCATGTGATTGACACGGTACTCCTTCCGAACTTTAACTCTTCCTCCACTGCAAAATCAACCACAAGCGCCGCCACTTTCACTGCGGCTCTCACTGCCCTCTCCATTATCACTTCCCTACTCGTTTTGTGACCTATGATTCTGGATGTGTAGAAGTGCCAAGGAATAAATGAAGTTAAGAAGCAAACTTTGTTTTTTAGCTAGTTGTGAGAAACTCCCATATACCATTAATCCTCTTCCGGACATGCAACTAAATACATGGCTACTAAAACCCTGAATAATATTCTTGCTGTGGCTGGCATGATGTGGATGGAGCGGCAACCAAGCTTCTAAATTTTTGCTGTCACCAATTGACTCTCACGCAGAATGAGATAGAAGTCGAATCTGGTATTTTGGCAGCAAAACTGATGGAAATTCCGAAACCTCACTGCCGATATGAAGATTAAACAATAGCCTGAAACGGAGAAGTAACTGTTAACCATCCAAGTCGAACTCTTTTGATAATGGCTCCAAACCCCTATTCAGCTCGCAAAGACTTCGGCAAGGGGTTTGTTTGCCAAGCTGGCCCGCGACAGCTTGATCAATTGTGCAGCATCGGAGATCAAATCTGAAGGACAAAGCTACATGCTGCAGACCTTTGTAAAGAAAGGTCTTGGATGAGGCTGCATGTGACGGCGAGCATGGAGGTCGACAACAGCCTACGGCTTGCTAACCGCGATTTCTTCCCGAGACGAGGAGGCAAGGCACCTGGGCGGATAGGCTCGTTTGACATACAATGTTGGACTGTTGCATGTGTCTGTGCAGGTCAGAGACCTGGAAGAAGGCGAAAACAGAAGGACATGGACTTGCGGCGACAAAAGAGTTTTGATGATGGTTGGTGGTAACGGCAACACACACGCACTCATCGACCACCCAATCAACAAAACCGCCACCACACGCCACCACTCACTTGGCACCTGCAGCTTGCTGGTCCCGCCGTGTTTTCACGTCCCAGTTGTGCACGCGTGAGAAGTTCACCTGAGGAACAGAATATGCCACCAAAATTCAAGAACTCTGAAAACATCCAGACGCGCACTTGCCTCCATCGTCGTGATCTGTTCCTTAAGGAAAGTCAGGTCCTCCTTCACCTGGTGCAGAGAAGTTTTCGCCGTTGCAAGTTTCTCCACAAGCAATTCCCTAGCTTCACCCGTCTCGTATTCGAGCATCACGTTCGCCTGTGTGCATTTCATGGTCATGTTCATACCTCCCAGGCTAACAGAAATTCACGTGTGATTACCCCGAGCCAAAGACACACTGTTTTAGTTGACTCAATCTTTGCATTAACCCATAAAGTATCATTGATTTCGAATTCTGTTGCTATAGGCTCGTCAGTATCCTAGTTTGTTTTTGTTTTTTTTTCCCCTCGTTATTCGCAAATTCTTGACGGTTGACACAAACCGAGCGCGAAATGATGTACAAGACCATATCGAGAGTCTTTTTTATTTCGGGAATCTTTGATTCGAGGCCGCGACGCCTTTGGGCAAGGTGGCTTTCCATAGTTTTGTATTTCCTGTCGATAACATTCAGAATGGTGAGAAGACTCAAGTAAGAGAAATTCATATACGCAATCATCTCCTGGAACTTTCGGAGGGTAGGCTCAACATTATCGACGGATCCAACAAACTGGTCGACGTTGTCCTGGAACGAGGAAGAGTGGAGACGAATGGATGATGGATACCAGTGGAGAGTGAGGCATGGTTATAAGTAACTATGAGCGATGCGCGAAAACGGTACGCACTATGAAGGGGGCCTTCGGGATGCCGCGGGGGTTTGCGTCGATGCTGCCTGGTCCAGGCTCCATTTCAATGATTTGAGTTAACCTCGTCTTTTGAAAAAATTCACACAATCGTGTGGGCATTGATCTCGCCCATCAGCGAGTGCGCCACAGCCCGCTCGAGCGCGTCCTCGTCCGGAGTTCTCGTCTCCTCAGTGCGCGGGCGTACGGTTGTTGCCGGCGTGGGGCTGGAAACCATTCCGGGACCGTTACTGTTGCTTTTGTTGTTACTGCTACTATTGCTGTTCTTATGCTCGCTCATAATTGTTGTTGCCGGTTTTTCTACTGAAAGAGTGCTTCCAATTACCGAATACCGCGGCGTGTATGCTTGGTCCGAGCTGTCAGCCTGGGCCGAAAAAAGGAAGCTATTGGAATCCGCTGCAGGCTGTAGCAATCGAATTTTTTGCCGCGGAGCATGCAGTGCACTGGACCTGCTGTCGCTGGAGAGCCCAATTGAATGGCTAAGTCGCATCTTAGCCCTTGCCAATTCTTGCAGCAAAACTTCCTTCACCCGCCGTTCTTCCCTCAGCTCTGCCTTGAATCTTTGATGCTCGGAAATGAGCTTTTCGTGTATCTCGTTCCAAATTTTCAAATTCTCTGTCACTGCTTTGTTGTCTTCATCGAAATCGCTCAGCTTATTGTCAATCTGCCCGATCAGAATCGTTTCGTTTTCGATCCCTTCGATTACTGCCTCTTTGATTCGAATGTAATTCAGCATGCTTTCCTCAGCAGATTTTGCGTTTGTTCGTAAAACATCCAAAGCTTCCAGCTCAGATTTCAGCTTGGCTATGGATTCATCCAAGTCTCTTCTTTTTCTCTCGAGAGCCTCCTCTTCTTGCTTCGCGCGAGTTTCTGTACGCTTAATATCGGCTTTGATTTCCTCAATTTCTTTATCGCAGTTTAAGACTTCCTGCCTCATATGCTCCATTTCAGCCTTCGCGGCATTCAAAGCATGTTCGATTTTTTCTCTGCGGGCATCACTAGTGCGTTTTATTTCTTCGAGTCCTTTGAGTTCAGCCTTCATAGCGAGACGGGCTGGCTCGGCGACCTTTCGCTCAGCCTTAAGTTTGGCCAGCTCGTCTTCCATAGCACTAACGCGCGACGCGTGGTCGGCGCGCGTCGTCTCGGTGATTTTGTCAAGTTCGTTTTGTAAATGGCGAATGTTGCTAATGGCGGCGGTTAGGCGTGCGACTTCTGCGGCAGCACGGGGGTCTTCCTCGTGAGCGTCATTATCGCGCCCCGAATCGTATGCGCCAGTAATATTCGAAGAGGGATCAACAGTTGATGCGTCGTGTGAGGAACAGAAAGCAGTAGAGATTCCGTGTGTCGCCGCGCCGGCATTTTCTGGGTCGCTATCGTTGCCATCGGCTTCGGTATCAACGATGTCAGTGGTAGAGTCCGGAGATATGGTGGCGGTTTGGACCGATACGCTCACGGACGCTAGCTGCTTCTTTGGGTCTGTGGCAGGGCATCACTTTCAGAAGCTCACACAATCATCGAACGCACCGTCCCCGCCGATGGCTGGCCGTCCTAGCGGCGTGCGCACCACGAGTACACCGGATCCAGTGCGGATGTTGCGGGCAGCGACGGCCCACACCCGCAGGCGCAGGGCAGTGTTAACCGGCAGGCCCTTTATGTCGACACAGGTCTCCGGCTTCTTGGTAGAGCCGACGATGGCGCCGTTGATTTCAAGCTCAAAAGAGCGTGCCGGTGCGTACACTGTGTCTTCGGCGGCGGATGCGACGGCTGTGGATGCGTCGTTTGCTGTAGCCGACGATGCAGCCGCGCGGGCGGATGCAGCCGACGCGTTGAGACGCGAGAGCGAATGCTGAGCTTGGTTGGAGCTTGCGGTGGCCAGAGCCGGCTTCCGAGCGTTCCAGGACACGCGCAGGCTTCGTGAATCCAGCGCTTCCACAACAAGCGCCCTCTGCCGAGGCGAAATGCATCCAAAGACCCAGCATACCGTGGTAATGTTTTGCTGAAGGCCGATGGCGAGAGATTGGATCGTCAGCATACATGCGAACGCTGCGACATGCAAAGTTACTCCGGGCGAAACATTAGCCGAGGCTATCCGGCTGAGAGTGGCTGAAAAATTGCCCAATGTCTGGGGGTGCGACGGAATTCGCGCCGCTTGCTCTTGAACGAGTGGATCCACCAGATTGATTCTTGAGGTTGTCGGGTGGCTTCCCCAGAAGGCAAATCTTGCCGCGACTATACATAGAAATATGAAATTGCACATGGTTGTTTCAATGGTAGGCTTGAGAAGGCCAAACTTTTTGAAAATTGTGAAAACTAGAACAGTTTGCGTCATAATCTTTGCGAGTTGCACAACGGTTTCGAAAGTAAATGAGTAAAAGATGAGGGTTTGAAGAAACAAATTTGACATAACCAATAAGAGAAAGTACTTTCGATTTGATCGATACGAGTTGTAGAAGATGGCAGCGCTATTGACCAGAAAATAAACGAACTCGGCAGGAAACTCTGATTTTAAACTTAGCCAAGATGCCAAAAAGGAAAAAAAAAAAAAAGAAAGATTGCAAACCAAAGACAATGTTCAGAAGAGATAAAAGAATCCAAATTGAAAGAGCTTGGATACCATCTTTGCTGGTTTTTGGTTATGTTTTTTAGGTTTAATTTTTTTTGTTTTTGTTTTTGTTTTCGTTTTCTGTTAACTGCAGAAAGCAAGAGGATCAAAAACGTTTACTTTTGAACAAGGCAATCGGCGGCTGAAAGGGAGCCTAAGGCGGTTCCAGATCGCACGGTGATATTGTGCCGAGTAGCCGATGAATAATAAGTCGGCGGAGCCTGTTTCTGCGATCGCGAAAACAAGTTCTGCCGTGCGACGGTTCCTGGTGAGGTAATTGGAAACGATGGCGCGTCTCCTGTTTTTCTGCGTGAGCGTAATAATTGGCTGGCCATCGGGTGCGTAAATTTGTCGAATATGTTGTTTTAAAAATACTGATGCTTCGCCTTTGTTTCTTCTTCATCTTGTCCTTCGAGAATATCCCTTGAGCAGCAATGAAGTAGCAACCAAGGTTCAAAAAACGTCCGTTTGCCATACAAGATTCGAAACTAGTAAATCGGAGTTGAACCTTTCTCAAGCGGAGCAAATCGGGGCGTTGTCCAGGGTGTTTGTGAAACTTCAATATGTTATGCCATCTGAATTTTATTTCCTTTGCCCGTATTTTTCTGCTTTTCAAATATTGGATGCAGTGCCATTGGAATTTTGATTGGGTTGGATCGCCAAATTTTTACTTCCCCTAAGAATCTAAATATTAATCCAATCAAAACTTTGCGGTGCAACAACAGCAATGAACGCAACGACTCCAGTAGATTTACTTGCGCCGACAGTCGCTCTGGACAATACGACGCTCGCATCCGGGTCGGTGTGCGCTGGGGGAACACTTGGGTTCGCGCTCAATTACGGTTCGGCAGCGCTTGAGGGCAGCAACTACACGGCAGCAGATATCTTCATGTACGTGGAGGTGCGCGGCGGAGATTCGAGCGTCAGTACGGTGGCGCGGCGCGGGCTGGCAGCGGCGTGGTCGCAGCTTGCGCATATTGAGCGGCGGCGCTCGTCAGGCCACAGCAGCGGCGGCCACAGTAGTGGCGGCCATGGCAGTAGTGATGACGGAAGCCATGCCGGAAGCGGATCCTCGGATTCGGGTAGCGACGGGTCGGAGTCTGGGTCGAGCGGCAGTAGCAGCAGTAGCAGCGGCAGCTCCAGCAGTAGCTCATCGTCGTCGAGCTCCAAATCCAACGGAGTTAGTGGTCTTAGTTCCTCTTCAACTCATTCGGAGCCGTATTCAGCTCCGAAGTCCACTCAAACAGTCTCGGTGAAGGGTCGCAGCTCTCCCATTGTCATATACACTCCTGTTTACTACACACGATATGTTTACCCTCATCATATCTATTACACGGGCAGCACCATGGCGGCACAAGTTACGAACGACACCACATCTTCGAACACAACAGTCTATGATGCCCTGCCAGTTATGAATCTGGAAGAGTTTTCCACAAATACGACAAACGGGTACCTTTATTGGAATGTCCCGGTGGAGCTCGTCGGCCATATCTACCAGCTGCGCGTGAACTTGTTCTATGCTTCGCAGTCGAATGAAACCACAGATGCAATGGCCTTTATCGTGTCTGATGTGTTCGGAGTCTCCCAGTGTGGAGGCGCGTCGCCGATATGGAGGGGCTCGTGGGTGCTTCTGATAACCTGGGCAATGATTCTTTCAGCTGTTCAATAAACTCGATGTGATTTGGTTTCCGTTTGTTGCATCAAAGATGCAGCTAGAGGATTGGTCCGATGCCACCCTGGACGCTGTCAAAGGCGCCCGTTGACATGGGCACGAATGTCAGATGTTCAAATTTTGAAATTTAAAAAAAGTTTCTTCCATATGCGTTGGGGAAAAGCAAGTCCCGAGCTCACTCCAGCAGCTCTACATCAACAGAATTATCATTCACAACAGTGACGCCTTTGGGAGAAACTCTGCCCCGAAAAAGGCGATAGCGGATTCTAGGCATAAAGTACAGTATCGACATAGGAGTGAAAACCAAATCGAGCAAAACGAACTCTCCTTGGATGGCATAAAGCCAGGTTGGGAAATTTGCCGACGTCCATTTCAAAGCGGCTGCCACTGCCAGGCTGATAACAGAAGGGGTGTATGCAACAAAAGTGCACAAAGCCATGATCACGCATGATTGCCATACTTTTTTCTGAATTTGGAGGTGTTTATCGTGGGGGACCGTTAAATCGGACAGGCGTCGAGATATGAGGCGATGAATGGCATAATATATGAATGCGATGGACGCTATCGATATGGTTCCAAAGCCAATAACGAGACCGTTCCAAGCAGATCTCTGGACTGGAAAGTTTTTGGTTGGTTGTGCTCCGTGGATTCCATCCACATCCTGAAAAGCCGAACATCAGGTCACAAAGTCTGAACTGACCAAAGAGCTTACACTTGTCGCATATATCCACACAAGTAGACCAGACATCGCTACTCCTACCACTGCGATGAAGTAGAATACAAATCGCGTTTCGTGATCTGGTCTCCCTTGGAACACAAAGTACCGAGAAAAGGCGAGCATGATGTTCGCAGAGAGCAGCCACCCAAGGCCCAGAAACGAAAGCGCCGCATTAGCGCCCGCCAAATCTTCGGTTGCAACAAACAACGCCGCAAGGTATCTGTGTCGCATCTTGAAGCGTGAGCCGGAGGCTGTTTTCTCCCCAACCACCCACAACCCGGGTCACAACAAACCTAAGCAATAAACATACGCTCCATGTGAAGCATATGAGAAGGATCAGACACAGCAGGCGATCCAGCCTGTTTGCGATCAGCTCTCCGCCGAATCTAACCATCGTGACGAGAGTGGAGCCAGAGATGGCGCCACCTACGATGATCGTGGGCACAAACAGCACGTATTGCCAGTAGTAGAGCGGATCATCGGGGGTTTCCATGGAACGGTGGATGCGATGGTTGCGTTGGAAATTCTAACTCCGACGTCACTCGTGAACTTATCAAAATTTTCTTTGGATATTGAAAAAAAATACCAGCCCCAAAACAGGGCCCGGACGTTTCACACGCGCATCAGGTCCCGCCGCTTCATTTTGTGGCTAGCAGCGGACTTGGTGCCGTCGTCGTCCTCGTCGACTGGGGGCTCGAACACATACACGCTTGTCTTGTCCCATTTGACGGCGCGCTCGCGCGCGCCAATGTCCAGCAGGGAGTCTGACGATGTCGGCATCTTCGGCTGCTGTATTTGATGCAATTCGGTGATGGGCTTGGGGAACGACGAAGACTTTCTCAGAATGCTCTTGATCGAGCCGCTGGTTTTGAATGAGGGCCGGAAGGTGCCTGGCTGTTTCCCGGCGGTGTCGGAAGCTTCGATGATGCTTCTGCTGGCCGCTTGCGATCTTGATTGGAAGTTGCACAGATTGCTGGTATGCGAAGCGCGTCGTTCGATCTCAGCAGTGTTGCTCGATGAACCAGTCACGGAATTTCTTGCTGGAGTCTTGGTCAAGATAACTTCATCGGACTGATAGACTCTATCTGGGTCTGAAGAATTCAAAGCAGGCCGTGGAATGTCTGCTCTGTCATCAAGGCGGATTTTAACTTCAGAGTCGCCTGGCGCGTCTTCGGATGAAATTGACTGTCTGGCCAGGTGGTGCGGCACGTCGGAGTGCTCTTTCTGGCTTATTCTCACCCGTATCACTTGGTTGAGCATAGCAGCGGTTACTTTTTTAGGTTTGGAGCTTGGCTCGAAGCCGTTACTGCTTGCAATAGATTCTTTTGAATACACCAGAGAAGATTCGTTTGAGCCATTTTCTGAACGAAAGAGTCTGTTTTCCACGGAGGCTCTCCTTAGCTTTTGGGCAAAGGCATCCGTGGTCAGAAATTCTACACTGCTGTCATTGTCGCGGGACAAGTTTGTTGTTGGCGCCGGGGCCGCTGCCGGGTCCACCGACGCGTCCGATTGGACGTCAGGGACAAGGTCAGACTTGCCGTCTTCGCCGGTAGAGACGCGAGGACTAGGCAGTGCGTGCAGGCTCTCGGAGGCCAGCTTGGAGAAGACGGGATGGCCCTTGTGAAGGTCGACGGCCAGCAGACTGCGCCGCTTGGGGCCGGCCAGGTCCGAGCTGCTGTTGCTGGCGAGGAACATGTCGGTGGACGAGAGCGAGTGCCGCTCGGACGGGTTGTGGCTTGGCTGGTCGGCGACCAGCGAGTTTGCCGAGTTCCTGAAGCTGACTTTGTCGTTGGACGCGTGATCAAGGTCGTCGGACAGGCCGCAGGACGCGGCAGCCGGGTGGTCGTTGGCGCAAACGTCGCCGGAGATGTCGCGCGCGAGGTTGGAGCCGAAGGACTTCCCGGGCCTGGCGTCTTTCGCCGGATGCGCGTCGGTGCCGGTTGCGGGCTTGGCGTGCGGGGTTGCCCTGTCAATTCCAGAGTCCCTGGACAAGTGCATGACGGACGACTCGCGCGAGCTCATGCTGTTGAGTTCCCTGGCAGTGATGCGCTTTCGAGCGGTGCCGGCGGAGGCGGCGGAGTGGCCGCGGTACACGTGCTGCACTCTGTCCAGGTACGAGGGTTCAGTGGCCGTCATGGTTTCAGACATCCTCGACATTCGCTTTCCGGCCGGGTTCGAGTTTTGCAGGGCTGGCTGCTGGTACATCTTGCTGGACGACGCGCACGAGTTGGTCGACATGGACCCGATCGAGTGGTAGTCCGGCGACGGCGACTGCGATATTGTTTCTTTCGACTGGCTTGGGATGCCGGCGGCCTCGACGGCGGATTTCTGCGGCTCGCCGACGGCCGCAGTGTTACTGCTCGCCGTGGTGACATTCACGACGCGCTGGAGCAGCTTCTTCTGCAGCGCCTGCTTCTCGAGGCTTTCGGCTTCTCTGCGTTCCTTTTCGCGTTCCTTACGGCTCTTCTCGATTCGGATCCCGGCCGCAGTGATGCTCTCGGGATTACTGAACGCGAGCGTTTCCAGCGAGCCACCCATCCGATCGAGCTCCTCGGGCTTGGGCATCACGGTGAGCCATTTGGTAATGGACGCGACCCGCTCGGGGCTGAGTGGCTGGAAGTCGACGGGAGGGTCCGCAGCCGCCGCGCCATCGTTGTTCATTGTTGCACTGTCAAACTTCTGTGAATGGAACGTCTTTTGCAGAATGCTGCGGCGCGCTGCAAAAACAATCAAGGGAAAATTTTTTTCCTCTCGATATTGGTTTCAACGAAAATCTGCGACGCGATCACGCCACAAAGTAGTGTTTTACATTATCTTTTTTTACGAACTTTAACAGCACCTGTCTTGAGGGCCCGAGTAACTGCTGCCAATAGCTCTTGGGCTGGGTTCAGGCAGCATCATCTTCCCGGATTTCTAGGTACCCGTTTCCCTTCGCAGCAGCAGCAGCACCACCACTACCACCACCACCACCAACGCCGTTAGCCGCAACAGCCGTACCGTCACGCAAGGGCGGCGGAGCAGCGGCAGCGTGCTCCCGGGCTTTGTCAAACAACAGCATGACAACCAGGGCGCCGAGGATGATGATGCTGACGAGGACGGCGCCAACGACATTGACCTTTGAGGGCGCGGCAGAGGCGGTCCAGAACAATTCGATGGTGGCGTCCTGGTCGGGCAGCAGCGCGCGCGGCAGCACGAAAGTGGCGATGCCAGCGGCGTCGAGGGTGTATGGCAGGCTGGCGGCAGCGAGGGTCTGTGGGGCGACGGCGGCAAGGTGCACTGCGACGGTGAAGGCGCGCGTGGGTGGCTGTGAAGGGTAGCTGCCGGTCACGGGGTTGATGATGATGACCAGGCGGTCAGCGGCGGAATTGTCGGCCGTGATGAGCTGTGTGGCGTAGGCAGACGATTTCTGGTGAGCGATGGATGTGCGGTCGTCGGAGTAGAGAGTGAACGTAGATATGTGTCCGGTTTGCGGTGGGTACACGTTGATCACCAAAGGGCTGTCGGGCGCAGGCTTTTGACCGCCTTGTGGAACGGACGCGTACTGAGGTATAATGGAGCCAGACTTCACAAAAAGCGGGATTGTATCCAGCGGCGCATGATATGAGCCGAGTTTTGCGGGTCCTGAGTACTTCGTATTGCTCCAAAAGTCCACCCAAACGCCGCTCGGAAGATAAATGCCATCAACCGTAACCGAGCCCTGGACGCCAACTGGCACAACCAGATATTCGCTGCCAAACATGAATTGATTGGTGGCATTCAGCGAGCCCACATCATCTGGAAATTCAAGGAAAATTGGCCGCACAATTGGAACGCCGGTTTGGGTGGCTTGGTATGCAAGAGAGTAGATGTAGGGGGTTAAAGACGCGCGCAATGACAAATATTTTTTGTTGATGGAAGTGTACGGCTCTCCGAATGACCACGGAAATCTGCTTGCGTTGTTCTCACCAGAGATGGACACGACAGGAGTGAATGTCTTGAATTGCAAATCTCGTACGTAGGACTCTCCATCGACGCCATCAACTTCAGTGGCGAACAAAGAAAATCCGCCCAATCCAGCGCCTTGAATAGTCGGGATTTGCAGCCTAAACCCAAAAGCAAAATGTTTTACTATGAAAAAGAATCAGAAAAAGCAACAACGCACTCAAGGGCCGCGAAAGTCGCGTTTGGCCGTCTTGCCAACGGAATCGCGCACCGCTGGATACCCGACCAGCCGCTGTTGAGGAGGACCAGCGGGCGGGAGGAGGTGTTTGTTTCGATGCCGTCGTGCAGCTGAACGCAGGCCTGCAAGTCCAGCTCGGCAGAGATGTTCGGTGACATGTTAAGTCTTGCGATGGGGCTCCCGGAGAACGAGGGTGGCGGGCGGGCGGGCGGCAGGACAAGGCCAGCCGACACGTTGGCGCTCGCGGCGTCGGCAGCGAAGCGCGCGAAAGACGCATCGCTGAGCGCGCATCCGGCCCCTCCGTCATCGTTCGCGATCGCCCAGCTGAGCGACACGTTGTTGGCCTTGTACCCCTGTAGAATGCTGGTACCGCCGCTAGTTGCATTTGTAGTGCTGACTGCCGTGGCGCATCTGGCGTCGCCAAGTTCGAATGCGGACTGGGGAGGCAAGTCCGGGCGGCCGGTCAGCGCGGTGTAGGCAGAGATGAGACTTTTGAGAGAACGTTGCCCCGAGGCATCAAGAAACACGTACGCGTTGTACTCCTTATCAGAGTGCTGCAAAGCTGTGACCTGAGATTGGAAGGAGTAAATGCCGGGAGCGTACGTGTTACGAAAGATGGCATATCCGTTAGACGACATGAAGAAGCTGGCAGGGGTTATAGCAGTGTCGGACGCGTTGACGGATATCTGCCGATTCATCACTTCTTCCAAAGAGCACAACTATGACGCACCTGGATCGTCCTTTGTTTGTGGGTGAAATATCCCGCTTGGATGCCCCCTCCAAAAATCTGCTCGTCGGCATCCTGCGAAATGTACTGCGTGGTGGTTCCGCCAGACACATCAATGTTGATCGGCCAAACCTCGCGCAGGATTGTACCGGGAACGGCCTGCGTCTTGCAATTGATGGAGAGCGTCATTGGCTTTTTGCGCACAACAATGTCGTGGGCGTCTGTTGAAAACACGGCAGTCGACGCGTTTTGGGAGAAGGCTATTTCCTCTATGCCCGTTTGCGAGAAGGACGACTGCACGGCAATGGGAAAGTCAGGCGCAGAGAAGTTCTGGTTGATCGGTATTGTGTGGATGTGGATCACATCCGTTTGCAGAAACGACAACCTTGTCCAAGTGGACGCGGTGTCAATCTCGAACGTGCCGGGAGAAACCTGTACGACGGCGGTCACATCGGACGCGGAAATGGCCTGCACGGGCGTAGCAACCCCGGCGGCAGCAGCTAAGAAGACGCGCAGCACGGCAAGCCTCATGAATGGTGCTGTCAAGTCCTTCGTAAGTGTAAATCCCATTGACGTTGCAAACGCGCCATGCGCAAATAAATCACTTGCGACCTCGAACAACAATGTCGATGCCCGCCGCGGAACCGGCAGCCAAAATGACGCGCTCGACAGCGCCGCGCAGTGTCGCGGCTGCAAGCCGAGCAACAGCAGAAAACGTGAGCTCCCACTGTTTGACGAGCTGCCCGCGCGCGCCAGCACCGCCACCGCTGCCACCAAGAATCACCACAGCATATGCCAGAAAGATCGTTTTTACTTTCTCCACAGCGCGATGCGCACCCACAGGATCCTTCACGTACCTGAGTATGGAGCAGGTTGGTGAATCGGAAAAAAGACTCAATTGAAATAAACCGAAAGCTTACCACGCAGCGGCAATTATGGCAGCATAAACCGCAAGGGCGGTAATACGGCGTGCCAGACGTTTCCACACTGATTCGCGAGCCGCTGAAACAACCGCGCCGCCGGGAGAGACCGGAACGACGAGCGGCGATGCAGCAACGGCCGCAGCGGCAGCGTTGATCTGGGATAGATGTGTACGTTGCATGCTGGCAGCAGCGGTGACAGAAGGTTGTGTACCCTTGATGAGTGAGCTCGTCTCGTGGGACGCTGCGGGCAGAGGAGGTTGACGGAGTGGTGCTGCCTGAATCGGGACTGGCGACATTTCTGCTTGTGATTGAGCCGGAAGAAGTACTGCCGGTGGAAGCTGTGGCATCGCGATGGTGGCATTTGACGGCGTTGCAGACGGTCGGTGGTACGTGGCCGAGTTCGTTCTGAAGGTGAGGGAACTGAGAAATTCCTTATCAGAAAGACAGGCGCGAGACTCACTCGATGACGTTTAGATACCGCATCGGATCTCCACTTCCCCACAAAGACATGGACGCAGAATTCTGCGCAGCAACATTGGAAAGGTCCCCCGGGGTGGGATTGGCAGAACTTTCGGGATTGACTGATGTGGCGTCGACCACAACTAACATCCCGTCTGCCTCGTTACGCACGACGACCCAATCAACTCCCGATTTGTCGAGCAAATGAGCTTCGTCCGTTTTCGGTGGTGGTTGAAACTTGAGCGAATTTCGAAAAGTTTCCTCAGAGGGACCAGATTGACGATTGCGGTCACTATTTCGCACATTTTGGTTTCTTCGACCGAAGCCAGTAGCGTCGTCATCGTAACTCAAACTGTCATCGGGCTCGTCTGTGGTTGTGTCATCGGGCTTGTGCGACCAGTTTCGAGTTGCCCACTGACTTTCAGAATGAACATAATTATTTTCGAAACGAATATCCGGCTGCAACTGCGTCATTGAGTAGTCATACAGGATTGATTGTTGTGGGTAAAAGAACGGTTGTTGTGGCAAATAGTTTGTGGCTACACTTTGCTGCAAGTATTGAGGATGGGGGAAGCTTAGAGGATATGAAGGAAACGGAACCGGGTAAAGAACGGGATATGGATGTTGAGGATGAGTGCGGTGGGCGGGGGAAGTTTGCATGATCTGATCAAACGCGCCGTCGACTAGAGGAGAATAAAACTCGGGACGGCGCTGCTGAATTGGCTGCTGCCGCCTGCGGACGTGTGCGGACTGCATCGCGACAGACGACGCGTCGATGGCGTCATCAGCGACTGAGCTTTCGCGAGGGAAGGCCAGTGAATTTGTGCTGCGACGCGCGTGCACGAGGGTGGAAGGAAGGGCAGACGTAGCTGGGGTATGGACAGGACGGGTTGCGCTGTGTAGACTGATGGGCACGGAGGCAGTGGAAGACGGCGCGATGGACTGCGGGGGGGATGTTCGTGGCGCGGAGGACGACGCCGGGGGGGCGGGATGCGAGAGGGAGTCCCGGCGCATCAGCAGCTGGGTGCGGATCAGGCGGTTGCGCTCGTCGAGGAGGATGCTGCTGCGGGCAGGGGAGTGCAGGGGCGGCTGCGACTGCGACTGCGGCTGCGACAGCCTTCGCGCGTCGGGGCCGTCGTTGTGGCGCGGGAGGAGGCTGTGGGGCGCGTCGGCGTGGCTGGCGGCTGGGCGATGATGCGGCGCGGGCGGGGGAGCGGGAGCGGGAAGGGGCGCCGGCGCGGCCGCGGCCTCGAAGAAGACGTCGTCGTCCACGTCGGCATCCGCGTGATGGTGATGGTGATGCAGTGGCATTGGCACCTGTGCTGCGTCCATGTCCATTTATTTCCATTCAGGAGGGAGTCGCTGCTGCATTGTCTTCTTCCGCAGCGCACATGGCCACTGCCGCCGCTTCACTTGTCCATCGTAGTCCGCCCGTCGCGTGTCCACAGCATGCCTCTGCTGCTTGCTGGTTCCTTACTGTCTGTCACAACAAACAACCGGAAGCAACAACTTGTGTTGAAAGAAAGTCAAGACAAAAAAAAATTCCTGAACTTGAAAAAAAAAAAAAAAAAAAAAAACCACCAAAAACAAGCACAAAAATCCTAGCAGATGCACAAAAACAATTTTTGTTTTTCACAGGTTGCGCAGCCGCGCGAGCCGTTCGCCAAGCTCATCGTGCTCCTTGTCAGCGGTGCCAACCTTCGCCGTCGCACCGGCCGTCGTGGGAAGTTCCATCTGTAACTCCAGTCCATTTTCGTCAGCAACCTGCTGTAGAAGCTCGTCCACTTGGTCCGCAGGGGTCGTCATAGCTGTCGTTTGGCCCATCGCGTTCTCCATATACGATGTCTGAACATCAATGTCCTCAAACTGCTGCTCAAACTTGTCCATCACCATCGAAATCTATTTTGAAAGATACAAATAAAATTTGTGAGAAAAGTAATAAACAAAACAATGAGAGACAGATAGAGAGAGGGAAATAAAAGCATCTATAAAAAAAAAGTGGCAAAAACAAAACACCACTACAAAGCAACTCAACTTGCTCCAAATTCATTGACTCCATGGCCTTGTCCATTCCTTTGACCACACCGGCCATGCTTTGAGTGACCGAGCGCATTGTTACCGCTGTTTGCACGCGGGACGCGACCGCGTCGACTCGAGACGCTAGACGCAGGAAATTGAGTGCCTCGTTTTTCTTTCTGATAGCGTTAGAGGCGTGTATTTTTGCTCCTTCCATATTATTTTGTTGGATAGCCTTGTTATATGTGCAAATATTTTTAAGTCAAGCGGATAGATTCGAAACTCTCCGGACCTTCTTCACTTTCGCCTTTTCGACAGATTCGTCCTTCGCAGCTTTTTTGGCATTCCGCTCGAGCTGCTTCGCGGTAAACTATGGAAGAAGAGATGTTGTTAGATCAATTGGTTTGCGGTGTGGATGAGGCGTACCTTGAGCGTAAACAGATGCTCTGCAGAAGCCGCACGCAACACATGCACGCCAGACGCAAGTACGCACACACGCACGCACAAATGGATGAAATAAGCCTGTGTCAGCAACGAACGAAGGCACGGAACACGCACTCACTCTCCATCCCAGACATCGTTGACGGTTCACTTTGTCAACAATCAATTCAATCCCCCCAACCAATCCAAAGACAATCCATCATGCTGGGCGCCGGCACGCGCTGGCACATTGCCGCCACCCCCGCATCAGTGTCTCTGCGCGCAATTCTGCGTGCTCTGGCTGCGATGGAGAGTCCTTTGATGCGGTGTGTGCGAATGCTGTGCTGTTTTCTGTGCCAACTTAACTTCCATCAACCATCCATGTCGATGCACTGAATGGGCTCCATTTGACCTGACCTGACCTGATTTATCTCCTCTGCGATTGATCGCGTGCGTGTTCTGGGATTCTGGGCGAATTACAAACAGCCTTCTCGGGCTGGTCCTCCTAGTTGCCACCAGCGTGCTCATCTTCGGCCTCGGCGCCATCCTGCTGCTCGTGACCCATCCCGCAGTGCTGCCGATGATGCCGCCTCCACAAGATCCGCACGGATCGCACATTCCCGTTGGCCTAATGTTCGCACGTGCCGCTCACGGCTTCTTTACCATCGCCATTGTATCCCTGATCTCCTTCAACTTTGTCATGTGCGTCGTCACGAATCCGGGCAATACCGACTTTCTCGGCCCGGAGCTTGCGCGAGTCAAGATGGCAGTTGCTGTAGCGTCCGTCACGCGTTTGCGGCAAGGCCCCCAGAGAAACCCCGAAGCTCGCGGCGAAGGCGATTCGGAGCGAAATCGCACCGCCGATTTGGTCCAAGACGACGATTGGAATCAAAGCGTCAATGGTGGCGCGGGTGCAAGTAATGGACGTCAAGAAGAGTACGTGCAACTGCTAGTAAATGGTGGAGACTCCGCACAATTGGGCATGGGCAGCGATGATTGCGATAGCTATGGCGTTCTCGAAATGCGGATGTGCAAGACTTGCCTGTTGCCGAAACCTGCACGCGCACACCACTGCCGGGTGTGCAACAAATGTGTTTTGAAGATGGACCATCATTGTCCGTGGATCAATAACTGGTGTGTGCAGACTCCGAAAAGTTTTGTTTTGATTCTGACAGCTTCTTCCTTTCTTGACATCTGTGCCAAAGTGTTGGTCACTTCAACCACCGATACTTCACTCTTTTTACCACATACGCCGCCATAGGAACACTATACTTCACATTGATTAATATGCCTGTATTCTACGACATATTCCTTTCGGGAAAGGTGAGAGACTCTAAAGTAAAACAAGAAACACAAATAACCGATCTTTACGATTACCGACACAGAAACACAAGTCATATCGTATCCCGAATATTATCAGACTGGATGTCTATCTTTTGTTTTGCACTCTGGCTGGTGCCTTAAGCATAATGTTAACGGTGCTCGCGGGCTTGAACTTGTACTACGTGTGTACCGCGCAAACGCAAATAGAAGTTTTGGAAAATCGATGGCTGCAGAATATGGCTCGCGCAAATGGGGGTACGTTTGTGAACGAGGTAAAGCTCCGGTTTTTTTTTTATTTAAATTTTTTATTTTAATTCTGACGCATTTTCGGAACATAAGTACGACGTGGGCACGGTGCGAAATCTGCGAGTGCATTTGAATGTGCGGCGCAACGACTGGCGCGGGTGGACCGCGGGGCTGCTGCGGCTGTGGCCACGCGGGCCGGTGGGCGACGGCGTGCATTACACTCGCGTCAGCACGGTGTTCTCTGCGGCGTCGGGCAGCAACGACCGCGACTTTGCGTGATGAGTTGACAGCAATCGCAATCAATTTTTGTCATTGCACACAGCAAATGTAAGAAACAGATAAATACATGCTCGCGCGGCTTGCAGATAACCGCTGGCTGGCGCAGGCTACGGGGCCGCGTCGGAACCACCGCCGTGGGCGCGTGTCCGCGCGCCAATCTCAGCCACATCCGATCTTTTGTCTTCGCCATCATCGTCGTCATCCTTCAAATCACATTCGCATCATCCTTTGTACATACAGGGTGCGTGCGGGTGAAACTGTAGTTTTTTCCCGCCCTCTCCTTGCACGAGATAGCGTTTTGGCGCTGGAGCGGCAAAATAAAAATGTGTCAATGTGTCAATGCCTAGTCATTGGCTTCCTTCTTTCCTCCCGCAGGGCGAGCGCCCTTTCTTCAGCTCTGCTGAAATGGATGATTGTGGCAAAACAGTTTCAAATGCAGAAACATCTGTATCCTATCTGGCAAGCCCTGGATCTCAAAAAATTCTGCAAATTGATGTACTGCTTGCCAGATACAAATTGCTGGAGTTTTTATCCCATCCAGCAGAGCCAGATTTAGCCTGATTATTCAGTAAGTATCTGGCATAATTGAGCAAATGCATAAAACCTGGATTTCTGTCTTTTTTTTTTTTTTTTTTTTTCAAACTTTTTGTTTCCCATTCTTCAACAAAAAAAAAAAGAAAAAAAAAAAGGAAGAAATAATTCACATCCAGATTCTTCTTTTGTTGCTTTTAACACCTCATTCAACCAACAAAACAATTTTGCAGAAAAATCAGAAAAAAATTCTTCAGATCCAGATTCCATTGCTGTTGGGAAGGTTGGCTTGGACAAGGGGCTAGCTAGGCTTGGCTGTGTGCTTGGAGACACGGTAGAACAGGGACTAGGAGACAGGGACTAGGAGAGTGATGATTGCAGTACAATAGGTACTTTTGTTGAACTGACTTGAGGCATTTCCCAGTGTGAAGGCCTCCTTATATAAAGAAAACAGAACACTTTTGAGAACCTTCCACAACCTTCAAGCGTATTCCATGATGTTCCAGAAAGTTCCACAATTCATAGCATCTCCTCTAATAAGGCTCTTTTTTCAACTTATAGTATATCAGGTCTGTTGACCAAATTTGATTCAGGTTCCCAAGTGTTCAAGAATGCTTTCCAATTCAAACTCATCTTGTCCAAGGTTGACCATACTTTCAGTAGAGTTTTGTTAAGTGCTGACTTGATTTCTGCCTCTTTTACATGACTTATTCTTGATAGAGCATCTGTGATTTTGTTCCAAGACTGTCGTTGCCATTGGATCTGGTGGTTATCTGAGTAAAGTATCTGGCATCTGGCAGATTATTTGGTGTCTGATCCTGCAGATGATCTGGGTCCTGTTTGCAGTTCAGGATTGGGATTTGATGTCTTGGGTGCTGCATCACTGATGTATTCTGAGGAGGAACTTGAAGGCCATCTTATTACTAACAAGAGCCAGATACAGGATAGGACACTGCATAATACACCAGATGCCAGATACTTCAGCCAGATACCTGCCAGATACTTGCTGGATGCCAGAGGAGCACCAGATCATTTGAAAGGTAGTGCCAGATGCAAAGTATTTTTGCAATATACCTCCCAGATACTTTTGGGATGCTGGGCACTACCAGACCAACCTGCTGGGTGATTCTGACATACTTTAGACAAAGCTACTTTGCGCACAGAATCAAAGGTCCCCAAGTTGTCAGATTTGGGATAGGAAGACTTTTTATTTGTGATGTGTTGTCCTCTCTCAGAAACTGCCCACCTT
>JADHYT010000316.1:0-25809 GCA_027604725.1 Entophlyctis luteolus
TTTTGGGAGTGGTTTGTTATTAGTTTTTTTTTTCTCTTTTTTGGTTTTTTCTTATTTTTTGTGTTTGTTTTTTTGTTTTTTGTTTTGTTTTGTTTGTTTTTTTTTTTTTTCGCTAAATTTACCCCGTTCAAATTCTGCGGTCACAACTTTGCATCATGTGGGCGGGAAACGTAGTCCACCACGACCTTGCCGAATGTTTTGCGCGAGCCCAGATCTACAAGCGCCTCTGGCACGGATTCGATTCCGCAATACGTTTTTGTGTCGTATAGGAGCGGCCGCACTGGCTTGTCATTGTACCGCGCGGCCTCGAAGAATCGGAAGATCCCGTCCCACGTCTTTGGCACGACTTCCGGCTCGTTTTGGGTGGACCCGCCCCAAAATACTCCTTTTTCATTAACAGCAGTATGTTTTTGTTGGGACAGTTCGTCAAAGGAGGAATATTTGAAGAGGGAAAAAAAAACACAAACTGACCAATCAGAGAAGCGCCCTTCAGCAACACGCGGTTCGCAGGCACAGCCTCAATCTTACCGCCCGTTGCTGCGAAGCCGACAACGAGGATGCGGCCGTTCCAGGCCACGCAGCGCGTGTCGTCGATAAAGTATCCGACAGGGTCGTAAACGACGTCGACGCCGCGGCGCGGCGGACCGCCAGGGGTCGCGGGCGGAATCGATGCCGCGATCGCGACCACACGATCCACCCATCCGGGCTCGCGGTAGTCCACCACGTGGTCCGCGCCGAGCCGTGTGCGCACCAGCGCGCACTTTTCCGCGCCACCCGCCGTCGCAATCACCGTTGCGCCCAGGTACTTCGCAATCTGCACAGCCGCCGAGCCGACTGCGTTTTTGTTTTGTCGCAGAGGGCAATTAAATAAAATAATAAAATAAAATATCACCTCCGCCCGCAGCCGCATGCACCAGACACACTTCGCCACGACGCAATTTTGCCTTCTCGACGATGCCCAGCCACGACGTCGGGTACGCAATATACAGCGCGGCAGCCTCGCGGAACGACAGGCCCGCGGGGATGCGGAACAGCTGATATTTCGACGCGCGCGTCACTTTTACTGCAACCACTGTAGCAAACGCACCCAGCGACGAAGGTGTGGACCCAAATACGCGCTCACCGACCTGTGTTTTTACATATTCGATTTGTTTGTTGTTGTTTGTATTGTTTTTTTGTTGTCGTTGTTGTTTTTAGGTGGTTTGTTTTGATGTTGGTGTTTGTGGAATGAGCAATTGAACCCTATTTGTCAGCAATAGCACCTTGTAGTCGGCGACGCGCGATCCAACTTTGATCACAGTTCCAGCAAACTCGACGCCGGGAATAAAGGGCATTTTGGGGCGGACCTGATACTTTCCCTCTACCTGGATTACGGACAGAGGCATCGTTCAGGAAATATGACAGAGATGCTACGATTGATTGGACTTGCCATCAAAATATCCATGAAGTTGAGGCCGGCAGCGGCGACGTTGATGAGAACGCAGTCGTCGGGGCATTCCGGGACAGGCACTGACGACACAGCCAGGTCTGCGGCGGTGGTCCACTTGTTGACAATGATGGCTTTGGCCATTGATGCAGTTGGTTGGTGCAAAATGACTTCGAGAAAAGAAAATTAATTCATGCGAGATTTATAAGTACAACGTCGATCGACATTCGACATTCTTGTCGGAACCCGGAAGTAACCAAAACAAAGACTAGAAACAACAGGGCGTTCTCACAGCCGCCCAACAAGCGCGCGGTGAGACTCGAGCAACTGCTTCTCGAGCATCTCAACGCGCCGCTTAAGTTGCGCCTCACGCTCCGCAAAGGCGCTCGCCTCATTCTGCAAAACGGCAACTCGCACTGCCAACGTGCCCTTCTCTTCCTCGAGCATCTCAACACGCTGCTCTAGACCACACACTTTTGCAGCCTTACGAGCACGCGACTTCCTAGCGGCTTCCGTGTTGCGCTGGCGCTTAACAGCTGCGTCGTTGGCGTCATCATCATCTTCGTCGTCAGAGCTGGGTGCAGGGCGGCGTTTTCGTCGTACTGCTGGATTGTTGGTGCTGGTGCTGTTGTTGCTCCCGTTGCGCGGCGATCCCTTTGTTTGAGAAAGCTGCGGCGACGGAAGATGGTTGACGGACATTTCGGGAGACGACAGGCCCAGCATATTGGTGTCCATGGAGAGGATCGGAGTGTCCATTAAAAAGGGCATCTGCCTCTGGGGTGGTAATTGTGGCTGTTTTTGAGTGGCGGCGACATTTGGTATGGCGGGCATTTGCATGGAAGCAGCAGGGGCAGACATGCCCTCGAGCCAGTTCATCCAGTCGTTGTCGATGGGGGCGGCGGAACTCATGTGGTCAAACTCAAGGGGCGCGGCGAGGGCGGAGAGGAACCAGGCGCTGGTGTCGCCCAGGTCGACTGGGAGCAGCGGGTCCTCGGGCTTCACGGGGACGGCGGGGATGGCGGGGACGGCCGGGAGGGCAGGGATGGCGTGTTTGATCTTGGCGTAGCACATGGCGATGTGTGGGTCGCAGTCGCAGTCGCAGTCTCAGTCTCGCAGACTCTCAGGTGCACAGACAGAAGCGCTTCAAGCGAATGCCGCCTTTTTCTATGCCCGCTGCCGGCACGTGCCGGCGGCGAAATTTCCTGCAGGGCCCAAACTGGCGCATTATGACTCATCATCGCCGCCTCCACTTCACACTGACTCACTCATCTGCGCCCCCTCCCGATTGCATCGCGGCGCCCTCGCCTGCCTGCGATGAGGCCATCGCCCCCGCAGCCGCCGCCGCGTCGCTCTTGCCTCTGCACAGATAGAGTAGATAACAGCAATGCACATGGATGCACGAGCACCCGGCGCTGGACACGCCGCGCTGGCCCTTCGAATGAGGCGATAATTGAGTGCGTGTCGGACAAACCACCACAGCAACGCGACGCGCGCCATGTCCGGCGCGGGTGTTTTGCGTGTTTGGTGTTCACTTCCCAGTCACCGACTTGACCGCGTCCGACACCGACCGGCGCGCCTCGCGCACCGCGCCCGCCGCGCCCGCCACCGCCCCATCGACCGCTGCGCCAACCGATGCACGCGCCGATGCAACCGCCTCCCGCGCAGGTCCTAAATCCACACCAGTCGCGTCCATCCCGGCCCCGATCACCTTCACAGACGTCTGCGGAAACCACCATGCTGCCGCCGCTGCCCCAGCCGCCACTGGCACTCCCACCCGCGCTGCCAACGACCCGCGCGTTGTTGTCGCTACAAGACCTGCACTTGTGGCCAGCGCAACGTACAATGCGTTCGGCAACACAGGTTCGGTTGGCACCAAAAATTGGGCAACACGCGCAGCCTGGCGGCGTTCGAAAGCAATGTACGCATCCGTTGCGGTCTGTACTTGTTTCTTTGTTTTTTGGTTGTTTTTTTATGTTTTTTGGTAAGGGGGAGGTTTTGTGTTGTTTTTTTTGTTGTTTTTTGTTTCGATTCAGTTGACATTCAATGCACTGTCGATTCGTCACCCTCGTTTCCGCAAAGTAATCCGTCACTGTGTGTCTGGTGGATCGGAGAATAAGTTCAACCTGCGACGGCGCTGGCGCCGGTGGTTTCGCCAAAGAGTGGTGGTCGTCATAGATGGACAGGCGCTGTCGATCCCCGACGGAGCGATTCGTTTGTCCGAAGCGTTCGGGTACAGATTGTTGGTTTGATAAGTGCATGCTCCATTGGATCCGATAGATGGCTCTCACACCTTGCGAGGAGGAGTGAAAACGTCCGTCATTTTTGTTTCCAATTTCTTCCCACCAGAAAAATGCCCTCAACTTCCAGCGTATTTTTCCATCATAGAGATAACGTACAAGTAAAAGAGATTTTATTGTTGCATTTTGTTTGGGGATGATTCCATCCATCAACAACATTAAATAAATAAATAAATAATATTAAACGTTTCCGTGTTTTTGCGCAAAATGACAAAAACTACCCCTCAACCACTGGAGCGAAGGGTTAAATTTGAAAGCGGGTAATCAACAATGCAAACAGCCTGCATCCGCGTTGTTTTCTCTCTGCCAGCCTTCGTCGGATGGATCTTGGGGCAAAAAACGGTGCCGTGGTTCTGGAACGTTCAGTCGGCCTGAACTTTGGCCACGGACCTGCTGCACTACGAGGCCACCAAAGGTCAAGCAAGCATTTGCACCTCTTGGCAAGAAAACAGGCTACTGTGTCCGGGATCGCTATTGGCAATATTAATGCGGCATGTGTTTCCCAATTCTTTAACTGACAGCTCGCGGTATTACTTTTAGCAATAATATCATTTTTGAATTCATGACTCCCGCTTAGCTATTATGGATCGATCAAAAGGCTCTGCTATCCATCAGAACACACGAGTTTAAAACTATCGACGACCATACTGACGATAACGTGCTCTGTACAATCTCTCGCAGCATCCCCGCGTTGGCTTGTTTCAATGACTGCGTCCGGAACTCCAGGCGTCGAAATGAGTTGAAAAGCTTGTTCAAAAACTAAACTGTCAAGCGTCTACTTTTGCTGTTTCCCATCCTCGGTTCTGGCAAGTCCGGCAACAACCCTTCTGGCAACTGATTCCGTTTGTCCACTTCGCGTCAACCTGAATGGCGAAAATGAAGACGACGTGTTTCCGAAGTGAAACATTGCATGTCGAAGCCACAACGATGAGTGAAATCGAGAAAGAAAAAAGAAAAACAGAAAACTTTATGTGTCTAATCTTCAAGCCGCTCCAGAAGAATTTTCATTGCCTTTTGGTGCTGTCTTTCCCACTTTTCCTTCAACCTCTCGACAATCTGCGGTACAATAGCTTCGCAGGCGCCCAACTCACCAAACTCATCCTTGGAAATGAATGCCCGCAGCCCCTGAAGGTGAACCAGTCGCCTGATGATATTGGAAATAGTTGTCATTTTGGGGCTCGACGGATGGCAGTGGAATTCGTCAGGAAAGTCCGCCGGATTGGGAATCTTGCCGCCAATGAAAACAGGCTGGATGATGATTCCTTGCTTCTGGCGGTGATCCAAGATGTCGAATGCCACCTCCATCTCAAGTAGATACGAGTCTGGTTTCTTTTGGGCCTCCTTGATCCCAACAACAGATTCCTCCGAAACCAAGAAAATGACAACATCAGAGTTGCGAAGCCCACTCAAAAATCCGGTTTCCCAGTTTTCGCCATTGACCAAACGAACTTGATCAAGGTACACTTGAAGACCCCGATCCAAACCTTGGATTCGCTGACGCTGCCCACTCAAAACATGGAACAGTTGCCTTGCAAACAGCTTTTCTGAGGACACTCTGTAACTGATGAACACGTCGTACAAGGGAGGTGTGCGCTCCTCCAACCATTTCCATCTCATGTCTTTTTGTTCAAGGGACGTGAGATTGGCAGCGATTTTGGCCACAAGACCTTCGACGTCAGCCTTAGGACCGCCTGTGTAAAAGTAGCCAGACTTGTCACACAGCGTCTTCACGATGTATTGAATGTTTAATCTCTTGGTGCAGAATTCCGTGTCGCAGTGCGGCTCTGAGGGAAACTGCATCATTCCACATGCAAAGAGGGCTTCTTACCATTCGGATAGTCATTGATTTCCGTCAAGATATGCACAGGATCCGTGTCAATAAAAACTGGCATTATCATGGGTCTTCCATCAAGCTCGATCGCGCGCTGCAGCTCCAGCAGCGGCAATGATTTGACTTCATTGGCAGTCTTGAACCCCTCCAACATTGTCTTGCACACCAAAATCACAAACATCTTGCAGCGCGGGAGAGACTCGGTGATGGCCTCTTTCATAACCGTCGTTCCGCGAGAGCAGCACAACGTGTCATGATGGACAGCAATCTTCTTGGTTCGGTTTGCTGTGGGCGTGAGTTCGAGGCGGCAGGCAATTTCAAACGAAAGCTGCGCGTTGATGGTTTTGTATGCAATGTAGATGTCGTGCATAATGTGCCCTCGCGAGCACGACCAATTTTCGGCGACACTATGGGAGGACGCCTGCGCAACAATGGCTTGCGATGGGATGCTCCCGTCCGTTTCAACGCCTGCAGGTCTCTCGCTGTTGGCTGGAACGGCATAAACATGTGCTGTAAATTGGGCCGGAAAAGTCGCTCACCTTGGTTATCCGGCTGCGCAGTTTCATGCACCTCAGCAGGATCGCTCGTTTCTACGAACGAAGACCGAGATGCGCTGCGGCTGGCTGTTGCCATGATTTTTTGCAACATCTCGTTTGTTGCAGGCCGCCAGCTGCATGCTATCTGTGGCACTCACGCAGCAAACAGTGACGCTTAAGAATCTGTAGCAAGCTATCTTACGAAAGTCGAACCGCACACGGGCACTGGATTTTGAGAGCGAATAACTTCCGAAGCTACCATCGCAGCATTTCGCTGATGTGGCTTGCAAACAATGCAGGATCCAGATACGCGATATTCTGAGTGTGCCAAGCCCGGATGATCTGGGCGGCTTTTGTCTAAGCACATCAATGTGCCCCCGCGCAGAAAAATGCTCCACGTTCGACGAGCAGATGCGGGAAGCCTCCTTCTACAGTTGATGACCACCATGCTGACGCCCCAAGACGCTGGCAAGAAGTACACGAGAGTGTATGGTGCCGGCTCTGAGCTGTCATCGCGAGGATGGCACTGCGAGGATGCCTGCCGTTTGTATTGGCCTATGCGGGCTCGACACATCCATTTCCCCTCTGTAAGGATGATGCCCCTTCCGTCTCTCCAAAAGCGGAGGCCGTGAGCTGAAAATGAGCCGTGAGGCAAGGAAATAAAATTTTCGGAAGGTCCAGTCTCGTGCAAAATTAAGTGACAGGTAAATTTTTCAGGTTCGGGGACAAGCAAAGTGCCAACATAACAAGCACTTGCATTCTGCAACGCAAGTAACCCAATTCATTCACCAAACAGGGGTAGTTTATTATCCACCCTGATAATCAGAGAATATTCATCTCTTTCACTCCTCATCAGCAGCAGCAGCGCGCTTGGCCAACCAGGCAGCCTTCTTCTGCTTGATGCGGTCCTGGCGCTGCTTGAGGTTGCGCTTCTGAGTTTTGAACTTCTTGAGAGCAGCCTTGGCAGCGTCGTCGTAAACATGCTCCTTGGCCTCGCGCTCGGGGTTCTCGCGGATGGCCTCATGCGCCTTCTCGTACATTTCCTCAAAGTCATCTGGAGTAATCTCCTCCTCGATGTACTTGGCAAACTGGCGCTTGTACGAGTCCTCGTCGTCTTCTTCGAGCTCGGCCATGTATTCACTGACGTGGCCACCAACAATGTACTTGCGCAGAGTCTCGGCATCAAGCTGCTTTGCAGACGTGTCCCATCCGGGGAAGCGGTTCTCAGAGTGAGGAATCTTGAGACCACCGTCAACGGCACCCTTCAAAACACCAAACACGCGCGAACCGGTGGTAGTGCGGCGGAGACCGACGTCGAGGAAACATTGGAAGGGACGCGGAGCATCGTCTTCAGCCTCAACCTCGTAGTAGGTGCCGTCAATGTTCGTGTTTCCTTCGTACTTGTCGGCAAGACCAAGCTGCGTCAACACACGGCGGGCAACAAGCAGACCAGTGCAGTAGGCGGCGGACCAGTTAGTGAGTCCGACCTTAACGCCATAGCGAGGAAGCTCGTGCGAGTAAGCGCTGGACAGAACCACGTCTCCCTGGATCTTGGCATAGACGATCTGGGCAATGATGTCCTTGTTCGTGATGCGCACAACCAGTCTGTACTTCGGCGAGTTGTACTTGTTCTTTGCCTGGGTGACAAGGGCCTTTCTGGCCTGGTAGTCGGTCTTGCCCTCGCGTCTTCTGCGGTACTTTGTCTGGAAGCGCTTGTAGTACGCCTTGTTCTTGACGAGCTTGACGAAAGCCTGGTTGAGGAATGCAGAAACGCGGAGTGTTAGATGCAAGTCGCGATTGCGATGGAGCTAAACGGAAACTATGGGGAAAGGCAGCGCAGCGCAGGACGCCACGAAGGTACGGGTGTAAGAGGCAGGAAGGGGTGGCATGACGGGATGATGAAGGGGACGAGGACGAGGATGAGGATGGGGATGGACGAAGGAGCGCGCACCATTTTGATTTGAAGTTGATGTTTGCGTGAAGATGGAGGACGTCGACGCCGATTCGCTCCCCCTCGCGCTGGACCCGCTTGGCGCGTCCTTCGCGCTGCTCCCGCCCGAGCGTGATGCGCCTTCTCCCCTTGAAGTCCCTGTGCGCGATGCTTCCAATCCCCTAAACGACGATTACGATGATGCCGGCAACGAGCCTGTGTCGCGGCAGCAAAAGACCGCGTTGTTGTTTGCGGAGCCCTTCGGTCGCCTTCCTCAAGAGCTCTCCGACTACTCCGAGCACTCCGAGCCCGAGCATCCGAGCGACATTGTTGAACAGCAAACGGCGCAAGAAAAGCAAGATCCGCAGGAACAGCAAGAGCAACACGAACAACTGCAGCAACTGCAACAGGAGCATCAAGAACAGCAAGACCAAACACAGCAGCAACTTCACAATCCCCAACTGCACAATCCCCATATCCCCAGAAAGAATGCGCCGTGCTGCAATATCGACGCAGTGCTCGCCGCCTCCCCAACCTCGTACTTCCTGCCGGTTCTGTCCACCGCTAATGTTCTGTCTCCCGAGCCAGCTATATGCGTTCCTGAAGCCTTGAAGGTTGGTGACCATATCGAGTTTGTCATCCGCGCGTCACTCCACAACTGCAATATTCTCATCGACACCCGTCACCGTTATTCCGAGTTTGAGTCCTTCCAACGGTTGCTCCGCCGTATGCATCCCACAATTTTAGTGCCACCAGTCCCCGAAAAGCAATCCGTCGCTGATTATGCCGTGGCAAAGAACCCAATATCTTTGCCTGGCACTGGCCACGGGGGATTTGGAATTTCCGGGAAAAGCTCCAGAGACGACTCAAAGCTGGTTGAGACGAGGTTCTTGTGCAGATGTGTGCGAATGTATCTAAATTTCATTTTTCGTTCTTTTGTCTTCCAAGGCGTCGTCAATTGCAAACATTTCTCAACCGCGTCGCTGCGCATCCGATTTTGGGTCGCGAGCACGCGTTCCACGGCTTTTTGGACCCCCGCGGCCGCTCTTTTTCAGATATGCTGCAGGATTGTGGGGTCGCACATTACCTCAAAATTAAGGACGCAAAAAAACAGACGGCAAATGCCGTTGGTCTGAGGATATCCGATGCATTGCTTAAAAATCCAGGTAAACCGTTGTTTTGTTTGAAGTAACGGCTAAGAACGACGAACAATAGACTCGCATTTTCTTGCGGCCGAAGAATACACGTACAAATTCGGTCACCAACTCTCTCACCTTCTCAAACACAAAAAGCGAATGCTCAAGCACTTGGGAGATTCTGCTCATACTGGCACAGAGCTTGGTGGCCTGTACAATTCTTGGTCACTCATTGCCGCGCCGCCTCCCCACGCACAAAATTCCGCCGACGAGAGTGACCTCCCGCGATTCATTGAATCTGTTGGGGAAGCTATTGATCGCACAGTCACATCCCAGTTCAAGCTGCTGCGTTCATGGGAAGAACGCGTCTGGGAACCTTTGTCAGGATACGAAAAGCTCACTGCAGCCATTGAAGGCACACTACGATGGCGCCACTTGATGCATGTGGAGTACGAGACGTCCTCTGAGGCTCTCGTTGCATCACGCGCGCTGGTTGCAAAACTGGAAGGAGCGGAGAGCGAGGCCGATAGGATCGCAAGAGAACTTGTGGGTGCCAGTGACTATGCATCTGGGCAGTATTCGCAGCAGCAGTCGCATAATCGTGGGTTGTATTCAAGCATTGTGGCAGGAGATGGGACGACGGCACAAACAGCGGCAACTGGATCAGCGGTCAACGAGTCCGATGACACCAACGAACGCGAAAGCGGCGGCGGCGATGCTGACGACGATGAAAGCGACGATCCGTATGCGGCAACTCGTCGCGCGCTATCAGATTTCGGTAAAGATCGTACGCGCTACATTGGAAATTCCCATGTCACGTCAATTCCAAAACCAACGTTCCCCCCGCAGTCGGCTTCAACATTGCTTTCGAGCATCAATACGCTGATCGCCACAACCGCAACTGCCGCGTCGACGGCAGCCGTATCCGCAGGGACAACTGTAGCTGCGTCATTCCCAGGCCTGTCGGCCGCGGCGGGTGGCAGTGGAGTCGGTGGAAGCATCGGCGGCAGCGCTGCTGTTGGAGGCGAGAGCGCAGCGGATCGGCGTGCTACCCTGCAGCGCGCGCGCGAAAAGACGCGCACACTCGAAGTCCAACGCGTCGAGCGCCTCGCGCGCCTCGGCGCCGCCAACGACGCCATCCAGCGCGACCTCGACCGCTTCCAGCGCGACAAGGTCGTTGACCTGCGCAACGCTCTGCTGGCTTGCGCCGTTGCCGGCCGGGACCACGCGCAGCGGTCTCTCGACGCGTGGCGCGACGCTGTCGCCGCGATGGATGGCATTGGTGGCAGCCACGCAGCTGTTGTTGGCGCACACAGCGGTTGAGAATGGTAGCGTCACCGTTTGGTGAAATTACGGCGGTTTTAAAGTGCCATGGATGCTTGTGCAAGTAAATACTTTGTGGAGTGTTTTCCATTCGGTTGCACTTTTTAGTTTATTTTTTTGTTTTGTTTTGTTTTTCTGAGGCATCATCCCAACACGATTTCGTAGAGGATTATCAAGACGTTGATGACGATTAGCGGGACTGACGGGTTTGTTGTTGTTAACGGTTGTCATAAAACTGGGATTGGCGTACTTCGCAGGAGTGTTCGCACGGCGGATATAAGATTGATGAGACGCATCGTTATCGACTGGTCCGTGTTGCCAAAGTTACTCTGCCGGTACGCGGATTCACTCAGTCCGACTGTTTTTCGCAGTTTGGAGCATACGACGTGATCAGTTGTGTTGTGTATGGGCGGTGAGGTCACTCTTAACTCCTGGCGAGGAAGCGCTGTTCGTGCAGCACGGCGATGGCGTTGACGACCTACACGGATACGCTGTCAATCTCTGCGCTGAAATCCCCCCATCCCCACGCGCGCACACCGACCAGCACGCCGACGTATAAGAGCGTCCCCAGCGAGATGGCGAGCATTTTTATTTTCTTTGGAAGAAACTTGATGCAAGCGTTTGACGATTCGCCCTCGGCTTATTCTCCTCGATTTCCGTCACTGCTCGAAATAACCACATTTTGCCACCGGCAGCAATCATAGGGGATGTATGTGAAGACCCCGTCAACGTGGCGCGACATTATTGAAATTTTATTTTGCGTTTTGAATTCAAGATTAGCTAGTGGGATGCAAGACGACGGGCTGCCCGCTTTTGCATCAATTCTTGTTCTTTGCATTTTGTCACGATGCTGCCTCCAATGATGTGGAAACCGGCATTGACTCTGTGATGGGAATCAGGCGCCCCTCCGCATCCTCGCAGTAGTGCCGTTTGAGGTACCGCTCCATTGCTGGTAGCTGAGCGAAATGGCGACGCGCAGCCAAATGTTTCTGCTTGATTTTGCGCACGAAATCCTCCGTGTATAGCTGTGTCGGGTCACTTTGCTGCTCGTGCTTGTCCGCCTGCACGTTTTATTTTTATTTTGCATCTGCTCTGGCGCAGGATGCCAATTGCTTACCTCGGCTTTCGTCAACAGAATGCAGTTCCACGGACTCAGCTCCACATGCGAGTCCCATCGCACAAGCACAAGTTCGTCCATACTTCTTGCCGCGCTGACGCAGCTCTGCCGGCCCCATACAACGTCCACAAGGTGACGCATGTCGGCCTCCTGAAGAAGCGCAACGGCATTGTAGTGCGCGTCCGCCGGCGCCCCCGTCTCCGTGCGCCGCGCTGCCTCCTGCATGCGCATTGCGCGCAGCAGATCCGCGTACCCGGAGTCATCCTTGCGCGCGTTCGCGCGGTTTGCTGCCAGTGTGCACGGTTTGCAACGCCCTAGATGTTTGATCGTTGTCGAAAGGTAGAACTCCGTTGATGGAAGGTACTTGGTGCATCCGCGACAGTAGTACACTGCCTGGTCGCGTTTCCATGACTGCCCTGCATCCGGGAACTGAAAATTTACTGTTAGAATGCTCCTTGAAACATGGCAACCTGCCTTTTGGTACAGTGCGGCTTCTGGGTTGAATTCAGGCGTTTGCACAAACTGCAAAAAGAGTGCGCCGATTCTTTTGCGCAAACCCTCGAGGCTCTCGGCGCCGCGTCCGCGGCTCACGAGGTCACCCTCTCTGTTGATCAGCTCGACTATCTCACGCGTCAACACGCAGTCAAACTCCTTAACCGTATACTTGACATGGAGAAGGATCTGAAGACGTTCGTCAACACTCAGCAGCGTCGCAGTAAGAGCGTGGTAAAGATCGCGAAGCTCGCGCGCCCGGATCGTATTTGGCGTGTCCACATGCACGGCTGCAGTGTTGTTCAGGACCGGCCAGCGCTTCGGCGACGCCATCTGGTGGGGGGGGTTTTTTTGGCAACACACGCGTTTGGTGCCAGTGTGTTTGCGGATACACACACCTTTTCAAGCAGTTTAACGATTTTCCTCTCGCGATTCTCCTCGCTGGCCGTGATTTTAAGGCGGTCGATTTTCTGTATCAGCGTCGCCTCTTGGTCCATCAAGTCTGCCAGCGCCGCGAGCCTTGCCGGCTCTGAATACCCCGCGTTGTTGATGGCGAGCGTCTCCTGCAGCCGCCAATCTTTCCGAAAATTCAGAATAAGTCAAGACCGCACCGCTCCAACAAAAAAACCAAGAACAGGACGGCGAACACTCACGTTCGAGCCCATTGTACAGAATCTCAAAGTCCCTGGCGGTTTTTGGGTGCAGCCTGCTTTCAATCTCCTTTTTTCTGCGCTTGTCCTCCAGAGCCTTCCTGCGCTTCTCCTTTGCTGCCATTGCCCGCAGCCGCGCATCCCGCTCTTGCCGCAGTCGGCGAACAAGGCGGATTGCGTAGCATTTGCGGACAAAACACTGGATAACCGTCGCCTTAAAAATGCATCCACGTTAGAAACCACGCTCAAATAAAAAAATTGCCTACCTTTTCGTTAAGAAGTTTCTCGTAGTCTTCTGAGCTGAAGTATGGTCGGGCTCTGATTGCGTAATCGTAGTGTGATGAAATGTAACACCCGGGCGCATCCTATTTCAAACTTAAGGGACAAGGAGTGACAGTATGCTGCTACCATTTGCGTGAACGCTTCCCGTTTCGACTGGCATTTTCGATTTCGCTCAAATTTTGTTTGACAGTCCCGGTGAAATTTTGGATTTGCTTTCTGTGGTTGGCATTAAATACTGCACGGCTGCGCAAACCTGCCATACTGCGTCTTTTATCTCCTGTGCTGTCGGAGTTTGAGAAAACGCGTTGAAGTAGAGGCTGCCGTCTTGCTTGTTGCGATATCCGCCCATATACTTTTTTTTGCGCCAAATGGACAAGTCCGGCCATTCTTGCTTTGCTGAAAGTGAAATAATATTTTCTGATGCCCGCCAAACGAAAGCTTCAGCTTTGCGTGTGAGAGAAGACAAAAAAGTATGGTACCTTCTATAGTGAATTCTTGAATGTTTTCTTTTGTTTCCGAATTCTCTGGCTTGAGAAACTCTTCATGACCCAGTGCGTCAGCTTCCTCAGTGCCCGTGGACTGATCGGGATTCTTTTGAGCAGCGTCAGCTGCCTGTGATACTTCGTGCGCTGCAGCTGCGTCAAGCACGCCACCATAAATTTCCATTGGCATTTCAGTAGAAACTTCAGCTGCCGGGGTTACATCGTGGGGCTCAGGAACGGACGCCTCCACTACGACCTCTTGGCGCTCAGAGTCGTCCGTACGTATTTCCAAGCCACCCTCCAACACCGCAGACGCCACACCCTCGCGATCGTCGCGGTTCTCCTCGCCGTCTGCCGCTACCGGAGCGGCTGTCGACAGGATTTCTGCATCGTGCGTTGTCTCGCGCGACGGCGGCTCCCCTGTCGGCGGCGCGTCGGTGTTAGCAGCGGTTGGCGCAAGCTCCACCGTTTCTGATTCGGTGCTGGCCCGCTGCGCGGCCTCGTCGCGTGCCGCGCCGCTCTCCTCTAGCGCGTCGTCAGCTGTGCCAGCACGCGTCGACGCCGTGGGCTCTCGTCGAGGCGCCTCTGCCGACGCGTCGGTGGCGGGCGTTGACGGATCGCTCATTCAAGATTTTTGGCGGAAACAAACCGCAGCCCACTACCAAACCAAACCCCACAGGACGCGTTCGTTCGTTTCGTGGTGGCGCGGCTTCAAACAGCGGCCGCGAGAGGCTGACGCGCAGTCCACGTGCTCGCCGGATGGAACTCTAATGCGTGGCATCCACCGGCTTCAGCGCTGGAATCGCCCGCATAGGGGCCGCTGTTCTTATTTTTTTTTTCTTTTTGGTTTCAAGACAAATGGCGAAACGCAACCTGCAGTCCAACTTGCCACGCTCGACCAAAACCCCGACAAAGCTAGTCTTTGACGACAATGAGGATGTCGCCGCCTCTGCCGCCAGCGATGCCGAAAGTGCCGAATCTGGATCCGGCAGCGGCGACTGGATCGACGAGGACGATGATGAGCACCGTGCTCCATCCAGCGCTGCCGGAGAGGACAGTGACGTTGATGGCAACGACGACATAGACAATGGCAACAGCGACAGCGACAGCGACAGTGGCGTCGAGGAGGTTTCTCTTGCGGCCACAAGGTCCGCAGTCGAACGCGACATCAAGAGACGGAAGGAGTCCGAGAAAAGGTGAGGGAGCTCGCTCTGCCCATTGTGCCTTTCGCTCAACAGATGATGTGCTCTTAGCAAAAAGCTCGAGGCAAAAGCGATCCACGAAAAGCGTGCTGCGAAAGGACGAGAACTGAATTTGGAAAAACTCAAAAAGAAAGCGCAGGTGCAGCCGGACGAAACCACAAAACCGGCTTTAGTTGCAGCAAAAGACGCGAAATCGGCGATCGATTTGAGCGTGTTTGCTCAAGCTGACAAGGATGCTAAGTGAGAGCGACAATCGCACCCCATCGCGATCTCTTACAGTTTTCATCCATAGGTCAAAACAAGAAACAGTGGCAGCAAAGAAGCGAATATTCAATGACTCTGATGATGTCAAACGCCCGGCGAAAAAAGAACGACCAAATGTGTCCGCAGTGCGGCAGATATCGGGTTTCAACGTTGTTCCTCTGGATTCTGAGGCCCTGCGCAAACCTAAAGCTTCAAATGCGAAAGTGATAAAATTTCAGAAGAACCAGCTATACGGCGAGCGAATCCCGCGAAAGAATGCAGTCGCAACGATGGCACAGCGACGGGACGGCGCCATCCCGAATTTTGTTTCTTCAAAAAGATGATACTTTTTATTTTCCACGTTTTGTTGCGTTGCGTTGCATTAAGAATTTTATCTGCGATTTACAACTGGAGGGATCATCCAAGATGAACTTTGGTTCACCAGTTGAACCCGCAATGGAAAAAAACATCCGCGTCTAATGAATTGTGTTTAGCTGCTTGTGATTCGCACAGGTGCGAGATGTCTGTGGTTGCGTCTCCGCTGCCGCGCTCGCGACCGTCGGAACAGGCCGTTCGCGCAGGCAGTCTCCTGCGCCTGCTCGATGCGCTGCGCGACGACGCCCTGGGCATGCACTCGTTGATGGTCTTGCGCCACGGCGCCGTCATCGCCGAGGGCTACTGGGCCCCTTACGCCGCATCCCGCAGGCACCTCGTGTACTCCTTGTCCAAGACCCTGACCGCGACTGCCATCGGCATCCTCGTTGCCCAGGGCCGTTTGCGCGTCGACGATCGCATCCTCGACGTTCTTCCTGCCACCGCCGCGACCGAAACCGCTGCCCCCGAGTGGCGTAATGTGCGCATTGAGCACTGTCTGTCAATGACCGTCGGTCACGAGGTCGACGCATGGAATTCCGTCGACGTGATGAAGGGAGACTGGCTTGCGCAATGCCTAGCAATCCCGCCGACGAAACCGCCAGGCACATTCTTCGCGTACAACCAGATTGCCATCTACCTACTGGCCCATGTTGCACGTGCCGCATCTGGTGGAGAAGGTCTTGTGCGCGTTCTGCGTCCGCTTCTGAACTCGCTGGGTATCCTTGGGGTCGACGATGCGACCGACGAGCGCCTCATGTGGTTGCGCGACGGCGACGGGGTGGAGCTCGGCTACAGCGGCGCGTTCGTGCACACCGAGACCTTGGCAAAGTTTGGTCTGCTTTATCTGCGCGGCGGTGTCTGGACCGACGGCGTGCGGCACTTGACCGAACACTTTGTGGCCCAAGCCACGCGGGCGTATCTGCCAACGCCCATAGATCCGAGTTTTCCAACTGACTGGAAGCGCGGGTATGGCTATACATTGTGGCAAAACCGTCACGGATTCCGCGGTGACGGCGCCTACGGGCAGTTCATGATTGTGCTGCCGGCATACGATGCAGTCGTTGTCGTCACTGGCGAAGAAAACGACATGCAGGCCGTGATGGAGCATATCTGGAACCACCTGCTGCCAGCCTGTCTTGGCCACGGCGATGATCCCGACAGTGGCGAGAATAGCACCCGCGACGATGACGCAGATGATGCAGATGATGAGAAGGAGCTTGCCGATCGCCTTGCGCATCTGACTGTCCCCGCACCCGCCCCAAAATTCATCCCGCCGCCGCCAGAAGTGTCGTCTGCATTCACCTTCGTGCATAATGCGCCGCAATCGCTTCCAGGGTTTTGGACGCGTGCCAATGTCGAGACTGGTGAAGTGTCAAACCGTAGCTCCACACTGCGTCTCGAGCGCAAAGACACGTGGTTAGATGTTTCTGTCGGCACGAACGGCGCGTGGGAGGAAACTATGCTCGAGGCAGATGGCACAGTCGTGTACTTTGTTGCTAACGGTGGGTGGACAACCAGCACCGATTACGTCGTGGACATTCGCGTCATCGAAACACCACACGTAATTCGCATCAGGGGATCGTCAGAGACAGGGCTAGCCACGATCGTGTGGAGCACAAATCCGTTGCATGGACTGGATCCGTTCTACAACAGCCCCCACAACACACGGGCGGGAAAGGGACTGCAATAAACGTTCTTGTGAGTCGCGCTGAGCGCCCCTACCGCAGCGTACGTACAAGGCCGTGCGATGGGGCGAGGCATCATCGCAGGCCCCTTCCTTTCGCCTGCGGCGAAGCTTCGTGGACGAGTGTTCGACGTGAACTCTGCGAAATTTGACGTCGCCCGCAGCAGCCGCCCCGTCCTGCTTGCGACCTTGCGCCGCGCGTCTGCACCGCACCGCCCACAGACAGACTTACAGACAGGCGGACAGACAGACAGCACCGTCTGCTCCTTCCAGCGTGCACGCACGGCCGCGCTGACTCCATTCTTGGCACCGACCCTTTTGATCCAAGTTGTCTTGCCAGACACCCTCCGAATCGGCTGTCTCCTCTTTCCCCAAACTGAAAGAGCAGTCTGTTTGTTTGCTACTGGTCGTTTGCCGCGTCTTGGACTTCTCTGGAACTGCTGGACAATGGAACCCAACATGCGACCATCCGGATCTCCAAATCCGTCAACAGCCCGCAACATTCCCATGTCGCGCGCAATGACGTCCATCGAGCGCGAAAACATGCGATTCGTGATCTTTGATGCACCAAACAGCTCTAACGTCGAAACATACCTCAACGTGTGGTTATTCCCCGCCTTGATTTCTTTTCCACCTCACCCACAAAAACTTCGTGTTCTCAAGACCCCTGCTACCCTTCCTGCACACACACAAACACACACACACCACACATATAAACACACACACAGGAACTGAAGGATAGGAACGTGCGATGCATCGTACGAGTTTGCGAACCAACTTACGATAAGGCGATTGCCGAACAAGTGGGAATAACAGTTTATGATTGGCCTTTCTCTGATGGAACTTGGTTAGAGCCCTAACTTTCTGTTTGAATGTGCTCACGGGTTTATACATATACTTCAATCAGCCCTCCTCAGGACGTGATTTTGGGATTTTTAAAATTGTGCGAAGATCGATTTTCGAAATCCACTTCTGAAGCGATTGTGAGTTACAACTCGTCTTGTGCTCTTTGACAACCGCAATGAACCCTTCGGTCACATGCAGGGAGTCCACTGCATTGCAGGTCTCGGCCGGGCACCAGTCCTTGTGGCGATTGCATTGATAGAGAGTGGGATGACGCCATTGGAGGCGATAGAATATGTTCGACGGCAGCGGCGGGGTGCTTTCAACTCTGTGCAGCTTGCCTATCTCGCAGAGTCATACAAGATGATGCGAAAGAAAGGCACTCCGTTGTTATCAGCCAAGACCGCCGACACCGCCAGCAGCGCTGACTTGAAGAAGAAATCAAGCGGGATTTTCGGGTCTTTGACGAAAGTGTTCAAAAAGGGCTGATGGCTGATGGTGCTTGTGAGGGGGTTGGTTTGGCACGTTTTGGTGTTTATTCTACGGGTTTTATGTTTACGCACGCGTCCGGGGTTGGGGCGGGGAGAAACACATTGACAATCATTTTTCCAAACAATTGAGCCGGCCGATTGTCGGTCGATGCCGTGTTCGCACTCGTACCACGGAACGCCATGGCGCAGCCTTTTCTGGAACACGCCCTTGAAGCCTTCAACCTGCGACAGCAAGCCGGGAATATCTTGCGCGTTGGAGCCAGTGATCGCGGACACAAACTGTCCGAGCAAATCTGGACCAGCTGGCAACAGCACCAGCAGTAGCAGTAACTTGACAGCAAGCAGTGATCGCGATCGTGAATTGGAGCCCGATGCTCAACTGATTGACATTGATGAATTTTTTGACGACGCAATAAGTTCCGCAGAAAGCGCCGTGGAAGCCTGGCTCAACGCGCGAGGACCTGCGTGTATTTTTCTGTTATGGGCGATTGTGACTACTGCGGAACTGTTGATGGTTGCTGTTCAAACACGTGAGCCCTTTTGGGCAGTTGCTGTTTTGATGGCCTCCCGCCGGGCTGAGCCGCCCGCTCGCATCGAATGGCTGCTCATTTGCTTTGTGTCGGTTCACGCACTACACCGGGCGGTTCGAGTGTCTGTGTTCGTAGTCGTGCTGCTGCTCGCGTTTTTTGCAATTAGCAACGCACTTGTCTTGGCGCTGCTGGGCGGTGGCCGCATTCTGGCGACTTCCGCGTCCATAGCAGCGTACGCACATTTTGCCGCCAGCTGCGGGACTTCATCGCAATTCAATTCTTCCAATTTGTTTGCAAGCCCGGCAGCGGGTGTATGGACCGCGGCGGCATCATGCGCTTTGCTGGACTGTTTGATCAAAGGAACGTCGAGCAATGAACGCACCGTCCTTGCCGGTGCCCACTGCCTTTCATTTGCACTGTATCGCGTTATTGGGCGTTTTCTGGAACCCCTTCTGTGCGATTGCACAAAGGATGGTGAGGGTAAAAAGAAATAATTTCTTGCTTCTATCAACTCACGAGCAAACGAAGACTTAAAACCTGCGCAGGTGGAATTATGCCTCGAAGCTCTGACGGCGGATCAAGCAACCTTTTCATGGAGCTTTCCGAACTACTCGTTGTCCACACCTTCGCTGTCACCATCTTCAGCAGACAGCCCATTAAAGTCTTCAATTGCTCTGGATCTTTTGCCACCAGAAAAGCGTGTTCAATTTGAGTCACTGCGGAAGCGGCATCAGCAAATGCTCAAAAAGTCCTCGTCGTCTCCTTCAAAAGTTGTGGCTGACTGGGATTGCTTAATATTCCATGCTGCACCGCCATCAACGGACATCAAAGCAATTCTTTCTTCCGACATTTCGGTGTTTGTCAATGGCACATTGTATCCGAAGAACGAAGTATCCATAAACATGAAAAACCGAACGGTTGCCATCAAGGTACCCACACGATATGGCGAAGCAGCCGTACAGATAAATGTGGCGAATTTCGAAAGCAATGTTGTGTCTGTGATGTTTTCGCGGAAGCAGTCTGTCACAGGCAAGCTCGTGTCAGCTTCCTTTCGCTGCGCGTAGTCCTGAGTGAATGCTTTGAACAGACAAGCAGCGCAAAGTATCATCCGCCAATAAGCCTGCTTGTCGGTCAGTCGGCACAATGACGATGGAAAACCAGTTCGCGAACGAGCACGGCGCGGAGACTCGCGCCGAGCGAGAGACCCAGGCCGAAACCGCCGCAACCCACGTCATCGCCGGTCTTTCGAAGCAGCACGACGCGCTGAGCGCCGACTACAAAGCCGCGCAGCAGACCCTGCGCCTCATCCGCCGCGCCAACACCCGCGTGCTGTGCAGCCTGCGCTCCGAAATCGCCGTCCTCGTGCACGCCGCCGCCAAGGACCTCGCCGCCGAGCGCCGCGCCCGCCAGCGCGCCGCCGCCATCCGCGACGCCCTTGCGGACTCCGACGCGCGCACTGCCGCTCTTGCCGACGACCTGCGCCGCGCGCGCGCTGGCGTCTCCTCCGCCGCTCCCGACCACGACGACGACCACCCCGACGCTGCAGCTGCCGCCGTGCTGCCGGCGCGCAGGGCCGAGCTTGCGGCCCTCAAAGACACGCTGCGCGGCGCCGAGAAGGCTGCCGCCAAGGCTGTCGGCATGATGGCCAAGGCAGTCACGGTCGCGTCCGCCGAAAAATCCGCCCTCTCCAAAATCCTCGAGGACCGCCAGAAGGAGCTGCGCGCCATGGAGGCCGTGGTCCTCAAGCTCAGTACCGTTGAACTCGCCCGCGTCGAGGCCCTCATCGACTCCGCGTGGGCGAAGCAGTCGCTCACGAAGGAAGAAAGCGACAAAGCCGCCAGAGCACGCGAGGCGCAGCTGGTGGAAAAGAGAAACGCGCTGGAGGCTGTCAGAATAGCGTGCGAAGAGATTCACGCGCGTAGAGAGGACTTGGTCCGAACCATCAACGAAACTCGAATGAAAAACGACAAAATATGCGAAGAGCTGATGCTGATGGAAGATGAGACGCTAAAGTCGGATCTGGCAAAGCAAGTTGGCGGAAAGCTGAAAAGACGAACAAAGTTCAGGCACCCTATCGATGAGTCGTTTCCCATTTCCTTGTGGTTCTCAGACGATGAACAATAATAAAGGAAAACTAATGCATTTTTTTTTGAAAAGAAATCATTCGAATTTGTAGTCTCCTCCTTTTGCCCAATTGATCAAACCATTAGCGCCAATTTCTGCCAAAACCTGTCGGCTTTTTTCCAAATAAGTTTCTTTCTGCTTCTCAATAGTTGCATAACGAGCAATCACAGACAGATGCAGCCCGTAAATCGTTTTCATGCTCTTCAAAACCGGATCATTGATTTCATTCACGAGAGTAGCCACCGCCTTGCTAGCTTTGCCCTCAAGAAGCAATTGAGCCGCCAAATACATTCTGCATGCCGCCGCCCCTTCGACACAAGGACGCATCCAGAGCTTTTTCGCGAGGCTGACAGCAGTCTTCAGCGTTTCGACCAATGTTTGGAGTTTCTTCTCATCACTCTTTTCCTGCGAAAAATATACAAACGGAAATATTGCACAGAAGCCAAACAAATGCATTGGGATGCGCTGCCCTACGGACGTCAATATCATTCCAGAATTTATCATATTCTGGAACTTTTCAAATCCTTTCTCGGCGTTGCCGATTCGCAGCTGGAACAAGCAACATGTGCCGTGAATAATTTTAGCCAGCGCGCCAGCGATATAGTCGGCTTTTCCTGTGACTGTTGCTGCGAAATTTTCGGCATCCGCTTTTCTGTCTGTAAGAACACTTGCTAGTTGAAGGACAGTTGCGTACAGTACAGCCATCGTGTGTTCACTGGTTGATTCCGCCAGTGTAAAGTGTGGCATTGTTTCCTCCACAGCCAGGTTTAGGTTGCCGATTGTGATAAGAGTTGTTGCAATAAAAACTTGGTTTACTGGACGATTGTCAGGCGTAAACGTCAAATACGAAAGCGCGAAGCCTCACCATGAAATGCTGCCATATCATTAACTTTCTCTGCCGCTCTTGCAAAAGCTCTCAGATTCTTCAACCCTTCGGAGAAATCTCCTTTAAATATCGGTAACGCACGCGGGCCTCTCATGTGCTCTTCCAGTGCTCCTGAGAGCTTCTTCCCTTGCTGATTGTAAACGTAACTCAGGTACTTATTGTTGGACAACCAGTGCCACTCTGCAGAATTGAAGCAACCAGTAACAAATTCAGGCCGGTATACTTCGCCGTATGCTATCGATAAGTTCATGTAGCTCAAATTCACCAATGAAATATCCTTCTGAGGCAGCGACGAATCAAATAAGGCAAGACTGTGAAGCACTTCCAAGCATCTGAACATCACGCGGTCCTTTTCCATGTTCGCGTCCTTCATCGCCGCTACCCTGCCGCCGACCGTCCGCAGCCACAGCATATTGTGCCGCCGCGAGTTCTGCTTGATCGACGCGTTGTACTGCTCCTCCGTTTCCGGCCATGCTGCCTCAATCAAGCTCAGGGCCTTCAGCGCGTTGCGGCGGGCATCCTGGACGCGCTTCTTGCCTGACTCCGCATACGCCAGCGCCGAATACCATTGCGCTTGCCGCAACGGCTTCATTGCGCTCGTGCCGTTGCGTTGCTCCGATTCGTACAATCGTATCAACTTGCTGAGCGCCGCGATCCCCTCTGCATGATTTGTCCTGACATTTAGTCCCTCACACGTCCGGCGTTTCGCTTCCTTACCGTGAAACAAAAACCGCTCGATGCACTCGAGCCCCAGCATTTCGAAGTACGTCAGCATCTTTTCCTGGTCGTTCGTGTTCGAATAATGGAATGCGATTGCGGGGAGGACCGAGGCCCGGTTTCCCGGGGTCATGGTCAACTCAAGGTATCTAGCGATTCTCCGGTGGATTTCTTGGCGATGACCGAACGGCTGAGATCCGTAGATTGTGTTGCAGATCAGAATATGTGAGAACGAATACTTGTACTTCGCCAGGTCATAACCAGGCGTTGTGTCAGTCGCTGAAGATGGATTAGGCGAAAGGAACGCGAATTGATCCAATGTTTGCGCCATGACTATTAAATCGTCTGGAGGATAATCTCCCTCAATTACTGAAGATATGTCACATAAATCAAAATCCTGAGCGTCAAATGCAAAACAAAGTGAAACTCAATTCCCGGCAATTCAACTCACCATTCCGAACACTGACGCGACTCTCAACACTTCTTGAAAATGATGGTCTAGCTGGTCAAAAGTGACCAGAATTGCTGATTCCACGTTGATGGCCAAAATTTCCTGGTAGTCTATATCCGAAACAGTCGTTGTCACAGACCCGTTTTCGTCACATCCGATGACCCGTGGAAGTGTCGCCAAAAGGGAATCTGCCAGTTTCTCTAGAAAAAACGGGCTTCCGGCACTTCTAAAATGAATGACTTGGAGCAATTCCTTGTTTATACTCAGGGCCCCAATATCCCGAAACTTCCACACCTGTTCAGGTTATCACATGACGATATCAGCAAGAAATCAGCAATGGCCTTACAAGGAGTTTCTCAGTGTCAGACAAAGAAAGTCCATTCAGATTAATATGACTGGTTGTGGCCAAAGAATCCAAGTTTGCAAGTTCTGTCAGTCTATATATAGTGAAAGACCGCGAGAAAAGAAAATATAAAGTTTTCGACGTTTCTCTGATCATAGTCGACAAAAGCCCCAATGTTTCTGAGTCCATGAACTTTTTTTTTTTTCGCGAACTTTTAGAAGAACCTTTCAAAAAAGTGAGTAACCTGGAGGTCATCGCATAAAATGGCAACGTGAAACTCTTCCGTCATCGATTTGATTATTTTAAGGACCGTACTGTGTGTCATTGCCGACCGATCTTCTTCTGTCGTATCCTGAGGTACTGGCGGCATTTTATCTCCAAGCCAGTCGATCACGGGATGAAGCGCCCACAAAGCACTTGGATTTTCGCCGCAAGCAACCAAAAACTCCTTAATTCCGTCCAGGGATTCGTCGATCGTCAAAGACGAAGGAGTCGGTTTGGTAGTTTTCTTGCGCTTACCCATCGCATCTTTTGACGGTGATGGTGGTGTTTTCAGTTCCGTCGACGAGGGCAGATCAATCTCCACAAGCATTTTTGAAACGGCCTCCTCCTTCAGATTCGCCGGGTCGTTGTTCTTCGTGCGCATCTCGCCTTTCTTCGAGGCCGGCAGCCTCCAGTAAATTTGGTACATTAACCGAATCAAAGTTCGTACTGGAAACAACTGCACAAAACATTGGCGTTAAGCTGTGAATAGCGAGTAAAAAAAAATATGGCGCTCACCGGATTCATTTTTTCGATTTCCGAGCCGCGAATGAGGCAAAACTTGGTGTCAAACTTGGAATCTTTGCTCAGCTTGCTTATCGTCGTCAAGCAGTTTTCCAACAAGCTCGTCTTGCCCATTCCGCTTGGCCCTTCCACAACCAACACTGCCTGCTCACCCGTTGTTATCCAATTGCTGAAAATATCCGCAACCTGGGCAAATCTCTTTTGGGAATGCGCAGAGCATCAAAGCTACCTCATACCCTGGCTTTTTCGTCAGCGTACCCGAAAAATCTTTTATCCCTGTAATTGACTTTCATGTTGTCAATTCCGGTTCGCGAGTTTTTGATTGCCCAAATAGAAACAGGTTCAAGCTTTCCTTTCAGCTAGAAAGAAGTTGTCGGATTTATGGATTTTACGTTTTCGGCATACCATATGCAGCCCGATTTCTGCGTGCTGGTACAAATCACTAGTATTTTCATGAGTGTCGTAGTCGCAGAATATATTGTATCCTTCGGCTTTGCTGAATATCATCAATCGGGCGGCAACATTCACAACGTCGCCTGAAAAATGTTCAGACAAAATTGTAAACCAAGAGCTATTCTCTTACCCAGCAGCCCCGCTTCACTGCGAATGTTATTGCCCATATGCGAAAACAGCAGATCGCCCGTCGATAGTCCGATGGTGAAAGGCGTCAGAGAGCGTGCCTTGAGCATATCTGAAATCGTGATGGCTGCTTTCACAGCAAATACTGCATTGTTTTCGTGGCTCCACGGTGGCAACCCAAAAACAGCAAAAAAAGTTTGCCCTTTGTCGTCGACTGAAAGTCATTTGTTATTGGCATCGTGTCACAGAGAAAATCAAGCTAACCTGAAAACTGCTGTGTGACGCCGTTGAATTTATCAAGCCCGTCAATTAACGTGGAGAAAAGTAACTGTGCCCTTGCTTTTGAATACTGAAACCGAAACTTAATAAACATCACGGTAACCCGGCGATATTCGCTAGATGGACCGGCACCAGACTCTTCTTCTGCAATGCCGCTGAGACCACCAATTGACGGCATTCTGGCTATCGTTGAAGTTGACGTATTGTTTGGGCCTGATGATGACCTGCTCTGCCGTGAGCGCGACCAAGTTCCTGCCCCTACACCTCGCGTGGAGTTTTGCAAGTTCTTAACTTTCTTGACCAGGCTTTGGTTCATGAACTGGAAGCAAAAATCGTCCGAATCTTGCCGCGAGTCTTCGCCGGTTTCACCAGCCAGCTTCTCCTGCTCCATGGCGAGCGGCAGCGGCGGGCTCCCTGCTTCGATGGACAGCGGCGAGAAACCGAGGAAGTCCAGCCTCGGCGGTTCCATCTTCACCAGGAGGCTCTGCAGCAGCTCCAGGCTCTTGAACTCGCACGTCTGGCTGCCGCCCTTCGTTTCGTACTTGCGGATCTTGATTTGCGAGTACACCGACTCGGGCAGCTCGAGAACCTCGACCGCGCTCTTTGCAATCCCAAGCTCGCCTGGGGGGGGGGGGGGGGGGGGGGGGCCCCGCCGCGCCCCCCCGCGCCCCCGCCCCCCCGCCCCCCCCCCCCGCGCCGGGGTTTGCGCGTTTGGTAAGGTCGGTTATTTATTGGAATTGAGATTCTCCGCAAAATAAAAACTTTTGCATAATG
>JADHYT010000317.1:0-25806 GCA_027604725.1 Entophlyctis luteolus
AAACCTGTTGAATCTGCAATTTAACACTTTCGACGCCTTGTCTTTAAGAGATCTAAGAGCAACTTACCAAGTTGCCACAGACTGGATACGCGACGCACAGGATCGATACGTCATCGCTGCAAACCGAAGTCGACTTGAGACCCCTTTCCAGATTGGCGATCTCGTCCTCGTATCGACACAAAATCTCAAACCGCCGAATTTAAAAGGAAGACCCATCAGTAAACTATCCGAGCAATACTCAGGACCTTACCGCGTGATTGACTTGGTTGGATCAGTCCCCTCATGCCGATTAGACTTGCTGCGCGAATGGGGCGTACAGCCTGTTTTTCATCCCGAGAAATTACGAAAATTTTATTGGGATCACACGCCTTTGACCGCCACCGAGATCGAAACACGAACAATTGAAAAAGTGCTTGCCGTGCGGAAAATAAACGGAAAATTTCAAGCACTAATCAAATGGTCCGACCACAGTCCAGTCTACAATTGCTGGATTGACGCAACGCCCAAGTTACTTCGCCAGTACAAAACAGATCAGGAACCGACGTCCTTACCGATGTCGGCACGTACGCTCCTGGAGGCGGGTGTTACGGTATGACGTCGGGTCATAGCTGTGTTCTTCCGACGGAGCTCCGACAAACGCAACTATAAATTCGTGTCAACCTTCTTTTATTTTTAAAATGGTTGTTTATTGAAAAATAAGGACAGCGTCCCCGCATCTCCAACCCGCACGACTAATACGCCGTGCCTCTCCAAACTTGACTTCTCCAAGTCAAATCCCGCAGAACATCCCAGATAAGCAAACTGCCCAATTCCATATCATAAAGCAATAGCAGTAGTTGTATAGTGGTTATTATGCCTGCCTTCCAAGCATGCGACCCGGGTTCGAGTCCCGGCTACTGCAGTTTGTTTTCGTCAGTATTGCCGCCAGTGTTTTCATTAAGTCAGAATAGAACTACATACGCCAACGCTTCCCTGTGGACGCCCAATTGTTTTGTAGTTGATTCAAGTTGACACAAGTAATTCAATGTGATGAAACAGCTTGTCTGATCTTGCTTATTAAATTTGTCCTTTACCTATGAGGCCATGAGGCGATACATTAGGAGGTTCCTGACATTGATATGGTGGAGTTTCTTTTCAAGCCTCCTTCGTGATTGCAACTGTCATAAAAGGAATCTAAAAACCTGAGACTATTTTGATTTTTGAAGTTTTCATCACTATTCACGACATGAACAAATTCCAATTCAAAGCAACATATTCTGATTTTTCAGACTGCTCTGTCGTTGAAATTGCTTTTCCCAGGGTTCCGTTACTTTTCGCGGTTTTCAGTGAACAAAATTGGCGAGATTTGCATGACACCAAGCGAATCACCGCGGAAGATTGTGACTCGAGTCCTTCGCGATTTGAGCTTCAAAGTCGAGGTCTTGGAGTTGAATCTACTTCACATCAAACCTCTTGTTGCCCATCTTTCGAAGATACTCGACGTAGAAAATCTTACCGACAGCGATCTGATAGTGCCGACCGCTGAAACTACTTTCACAGTTTCCACAGATCTATACAGCAAAGCAAGTGAAAGCAAGGATGATGTGGAATTGCTGCGCACTCTCGGATTCAATTATGTCCCTCCGTCGACCCCAACGGCAACAAAAGAAGCCCTTCACAACATGGGGAGTGCGAGACAATCCGAAGACGCGCTAGAACGTGATAAAATTTTCAAGCAAGCAGAGTTGAAAGAAAAGGAGGACAAATCTTTGTGGGGTCGTCTGGTCCGCAAGAATCTCCCAGATACCTCTGCAATCAACAGTTCGATGGATCCAAAATTTCAAGCGCAATCGACGCAAAAGCAACCGCCACTCAGACGAAGAGATATTCAGTCTGTGAAAAAGACAGCAAATTTCAGGAATGAAGAAAGCTGGCGAAACTCAGCGAAGTACTCGGAAGATAGGGACTTCTCCCTGCCGGACAAAACGGATACTGTTGATCAGCGAATGCAATCAAAAAACGTTATAAATTCTTACTCCAGCACTCGGGAAATTTCGAACCTGTGGCCGAATCAAAGTTTCGGAGAAATTGAAGGCAGCTCTGAAAATGTTGCGAGTGTTGATAATTCTTTTAATGTGGAGAGCTTGCAGTTCCCAGAGGAAACAATCCCGCAGAGAGGGGTAATACTGAACGTAACGGAAAGTCAATGTAGATCAGGCAGCTCTACTTCTTTATGCGGCAAAGCCGGATCTATAATAAGTCAAAATTACAGCTCCAGTTGTCAAATATCTGAAAGTTCTTCCCCGCCGACAGAAACAAAAGAAGAATTCACCATCAGTATTCAAGTCACTGAGCCTACGCCTATACTAAAGCCTGTGCATGGTCTTAAAATTTTAGGCTCAGACACGTCAGTTACTGACAAACTTTCCAGTCTGGATCGACAAAGCAAACTGACACCCACCTACGGTTTGACTGCGTTACATGGCTCGCTTAAGCGAAAAGGATCAACTGTGATGTACAGATTGGCGAATGCAGCTGCAAAGGCAAAATACGATGAAAAAGGTTCGCTGCTGTCCGTGACAGAGCTTGAAAGAAACGCAATGCATACAAAATCACGAGAAAACCCCGAACGTCTCACGGATACAATTGAAGACATTCACAAAACGGATAGATTGTGGAAGTATGGGCTGAATCCACGCTCAAGTTTCAAAGTGTACTTCGAACTTGTTATGGGAGGTCTGTGTCGATTGGCAAAATTATTCCTGATATTGTTTAGTGTTCTACATAATTGTTGCGTGGATCATTCCTCTAGAAGTTGGATTCAATACTTCTCTTCACTGGTCTTTCAGCATCGTCCTTGTGATTTTGTTTACAATTGACACTGCTTTGGAGGCATTGACTTTAAGGGCGTCTCATCCTGCTTTATCCTCAGTAAAAACACCAAGCTTGAAAGATTGGCAAGCACACTACTTCAGCCACTTGTTTTGGATCGACTTGATTTCAACGTTTCCCTTCGAATTTTTGTCTGTTCCTGGCGCTGACTATATGCTGGCCATTCACCTACTTAGGCTATATAAGTTGCCGAACATCCTAATATATTCCCCAAAGTTTATCGCGATCAGGAAAGCGCTGGAATCCGCTTTGGGTATAGGCCAAACATTCTCTGGAATATTTCCATTGATGTTTGCACTGTGCATATTTTTACATATCGAAACTTGCGCAATTTTTCTGGTGGGCAACTGGGCCGACTTCAGTAATGCGGCTATTGCACAAGTGCAATTTAAATCTCTCGGTGATCAGTACACTTGGGCGCTGTTCAATGTTTGTTTGAACTCCATTCTTGGTTTATAAATTTTGTTTCAGGCAGTTGGAAACACATTTCCGATGACATATAAGTAAGCCTTTATTCTTATTTCACCGATAAGTATTTTCCAAAGGCCGATATCATCACCAGAGCAACTAGTTGTTTTGGTATTTATTGTGACTGGAGCAGGACTGGTAATGAGGGCGAAAAATTTAATTCTGACAATTTGTTTAGTACGCATGCATAGTCGGAACTGTTTCTTCGTTTGCTATGGGTTTGGATGCATCCGGAAGATTGTACAAGCAAAAAATTGATGAACTTCACGAGTATATGCGTTGGAGAGATCTCAGCGATACCACCAGAAGAAAAGTGATGAAATATTATGAGATCAAGTACCGTGGAAAGTTCTTTGAAGAGGTGGAAAACGAATGCCTTGAATTTCATAACGTTTCGTTTATAGGCCACGCTATTGAATGAAATGAACGAGTCTCTAAGGATGGAAATTGCAATTCAAAACTGCAAAGAGCTCATCCAAAAAGTCAGCTTTCTCCGTCGAGAAACTGGCGATGGTCGAGATGAGCTCTTTCTTGGAAGAATCGCGACAGCATTAACAGCATGCTACTTTGTTGCCGGTGATATTATTCTGACGCAAGGAGAGGTACGGAGGAGTCGAACGCGATAATGGAGAATTAATATATCGTTCCAGATAGGGGTTGACATGGTTCGTAAATTTTAACGCATCCTTTCCAACACCCAAAACGACAGTTTTTCATACTGTCGGGAATGGTGGATATTGTTGTGAATGGAAAAAGGGTTGTTCAATTCAGCGACGGGGCGTTCTTTGGAGGTACGAGCGTATGAATGAAGAGACTCTGACGAATGAATCAGAAGTTGCGCTAATAGCAAACATTCCACGAACAGCAACAGTTCAAGCAGCATCATCTTGTGCGATGTATCGCCTGACGCGCGCGGACTTCATGAGTATTCTGTCGGAGTTCCAGGATATGCGGCAGAAGATTGATGTGATATACAACGAGCGGATGTTGAAGGTAAAACAGGAGGAGGAGCAGCGCCGTGCGTCTTCGGGGGCGACGCGGCGCATGTCTTCTGCTGCGGGGCAAGTGCTGCTGCCGCCGGTCGAAGCGTCGGGCGACTCCGTGTTTATTTCATAAAAATATTGGTGGGCAAAGTGGAAAATTTGTGATTCAATTTGGAATGAGTGCGCAGACTCTGTCTCTGACCGCAGAGGTCATCAGTGAGATCCTGGCGACCGATGAAAAATCCATCTGGCACTTTGTTCTGCGCAAGGATCCCGATCCTTCCGATGTGGTTCGTTTCGTAAAGGCGGCTGTGTGGTCCAAATTGCTCGATACTCTTGAAACTACTGAACCACTGGCTCAAGTTTTGAAGAGCATTCGCAACGACCCACAGTTGAGGACTAGATTCTGCTTGAAAGCGCGCCAAATTGAAGACGAAATATGGTCTGAGAGAGGCCCTGAAGGAGAAACTATTTTGGTAGGTCGCATTGCGGTCCTCACACTCATAATAATTTCTCGCAGCATTACGCTTTGATGCTAAAGCATCAGAAACTTATCGACTTCCTTCTTTCCGAGAAATTCGACCGACTGCATTTGCTAATAAATGCTGTTTACGAAAAGGAACAATACTGGGGAGAACACGCCTGTCATTTAGCTGTCGTTCGGTATGGAGATAATACGGAAAAGTTGAAATTGTTGATTGACAAAGGAGCGGACCTTTTTGTTCCTCGGGCAAGAGGAACTTTTTTTTGTGGGGACGAGGAAGTCAATTCACATTATGTAAGTTCCCTTGTGTCCCTTATGTTTCGAATTTTTATGTATCAGATGGGGGAAACCGTTTTGGCCTTCGCTGCGATGATGGGGCATCAAGAGATTGTAAATTACTTGATTTACGACGTTGAAGTTGATCCGAACATTCTCGATAATATGGGAAACAACGTTTTGCATGTTATGGCTTGGCACGGGTTCTATGACAATAATCGTGGACTCGTGGACCGTGAACGCCACACTGAAAAGGCCATCGTTGAAGGTCACATCTATCACCAGCTGGAGTCAGGAATCGTTCCGAGCAATACGCAACGCAAACCCAAGTATCCTAGCCCGACAGAGCAGAAATCTGAGTATCATCCGTTTCGAGCAGATGATTCGACCACAAATCTGGAGGGACTTACTCCTTTTCTGCTGGCTGTTAATCGCAACCAAGTTGAAATGGTCGAAGCCATCCTCAACTATAAATCTGTCACACTTTGGACGTACGGAGCTGCTTGTCAAAAAAGGATATGCTTGTCCGAGATAGATACATATATTGATCGTGTGACAATGGCCCACGACGAATCTGCTCTTGCAATTGCGATTCACAAAGGGGTATGTTTCTCATGTGAAAATGACAATCATCTGACCTCTTTTCAGCTTGTCGACATAATTAAAATTCCCATTTTTAGTGCAGTTTTAGAGTCGAAATGGTCATTGTACGGGGGTCGCATGTTTCATTTTCGATTTTGGTCAAACTTGCTTTACATGGTGTGCTTTACGGTGGCTTTATTTTTTTTGCCCAACGATCAAGAGTTCCTCGACTTGGATGCTAGTTCTTCTGTGCGAATTTATGATTATCAATGGCCTCAGTCTGGCGGGCAGATTTTCAGGATGATCATGGAATTCTTGATACTCATAGTCAATTTGTATTTGTTCATTGAAGCGGCAAAGCAGCTTCGAAATGGATACGCGAAGGAAAAGTCAATCAAGAAGGTTTTAAGTAATACTTTTCTGAAAGGATTTTCTTGGATTCACAATCAAATCAAATACACCAACTTCGTAATCATCGTCATTATTGTCATTCTACGTGTGCTCAGGAAGAATTCAGCAGAGACAGTTTTTCTCATGGCATATGCTATTTTGGGGTAATATTGTTGCTTCTTTGTCATTCCCTGATGCTATACACAGATGGTTGCAACACTTGTATTACTATCGTGGATTCAAGGACATCGGCCCTCTTTCAATTGTATTCATAAAAATCATTCAAAATGATGCTGTTAATTTTGCAGCAATACTTTTTGTTGTGTTATGCGGATTTTCTTCGTCTCTTTGGCTGCAAATGGCTCCATTCGGTTCGAACAGCTATGAGAATGGCGGCAGCTCAGATGATGCAGACTGGAGGAGTTTGATTCCTGGTGGGCTAGTGTGGGGAATCCGACTTTTCTTCGCTCTCGGCACCTATGGTTTGTTATCAAAGATATAGTGGCTGTTTTCCAGCTTATTTTGTAGATGAGTTCCGAAACGCTTCGAGTTGGGGATTTGCTGTTTTTCTTTACATGGTTGACCTTTGTTTTTAGCCTAAACCGTCAATTGATCTGTACGTTTCCAGCTTTTCTTCTTTTCGGTGAACATAATTTTGCTGAACGTCTTCATCGGAATGGTCAACAGCACATTTGGAAAGGTAATTTTATCTGTGCTTCTTTTTATTAATGGCTACTCAGGTATTGGATGAAGCTGAAAACAAATTCATTCTCTCGCGGGCAATGTTGTTGATGGAACTAGACGAGCTGATCCTCGCGAAGTTCCTCAAGAGTTCTCGAAAAGACAAGTCAATTCACCGCCCTGTCAGTCGTATTGGTATCCCGAGGAAGACCGACATTATCAACAAAAAGGAATCTGGTAAGCAACAGGAAAGAGAAGACAAGATCAAAAAAGGCGCAGAGAAGAATCGTGGAAATTCCTACTTTGAATATGTGAGTCTGGATATTGATAATGCTTTTTCAAGATTATGGAAATATCCCAGGATTTGTATCTGGAGTTCCACGGAGAGGAAAAAGCAAAGCATATCGTGTCATCGCTTGATCCACGTTCGCCGTATTCGGAGATAGGCAGACAGGCATTGCCAAAAGAAAAGCAATTTGGGAAGGTAGTTTCCAGACGCGCAGAGCGCACAAATCAGTTTATCAAAGAGTAATAAATTGAGAAATGACGGCCTTAATTGGTTATGCATCGCTACCGGCGCTGGTGTCTTGAGTCTGTTACACAATGTCAAATAGTACGCAGCACGAATGGCCCACAACTTTAGTACGAGCGCCGCCATCGCACGACGTTGCGCTCCAACCCACATGACGCGAGCATCTCTCGCCACTGCCGGTGCGCATCTTCGCCTTTACCTTCGTCTGCGAGTTTGTGATTATCGCGCTCCGTCCATAGTCTCCCGATCACCGCACTACAGCCTTGGTCGAACACAGACATCTCCATTCCAATAACTGCACCCGCCTTCGCCGCAGTGCTCGGTGTGACCCCGGATGTTGGCAGCAGTGAGAAAGTCTCGATGCCCCACCATCGCAGCACGAGCAGACGCGCGACGCCCTCTCCCAGACCGTAGAACATGCCCTGGAGGGTGTCAAAGCACCGTTCTGCGGTAAGAGGAGGCTAACCTGGCAAAAAGGCATGAGAACGAGGGCAGCAGCAGCCCGCAGCGGGGAGTCCGGCAGCGCCGGAGGCTGCTGCAGTGTGGCGAGGGCTTCGCTGATAGGTGCCGCTGGGTCTTCCTTGTTGCGTTCTCTGGTCTGCATTGACTTCAATCAAGTTTGTTTAGAAGCTTGAACGCAAGTCATTTCTGCCAGTCTTGTAGTGCGAGGCACTTGCGGCTACTTTATGGTTTCGTCTACTGACAGCGACCGTTTCAGAAGCATCTCGTTACGAAGGAGACGATAAGGGGGATAACGTAATTCACGATAGGTTCTTTTTACCCTGCCGCGGAGCTGAGTATGGACACAATGATGGCTTACACCAGAGTCCAGACCATTCTATTACTTGACGACACAGCTGGTTTAAATTTTTTGTGTACCAGTAAATAACATCTCCTTTAAATATCATTTCGGAAAATGAGGCCTAGATCGACTATTCTACCCTCCATGAGAATTATCGTTTGCCATGACCATCCAGGAGTTGCTGCTCAACTACTTTCTCGGCATCGAACAAATCTATGTGCACACCCTCCACGACCCAGGCATGAAAATCCACCCTTCGGCCTCTTGTTTTGGCCGTTTTTCGCAAAAGTAAAACACAAGCAATACTATCTTCGAAGTCAAATATTAGCATCAGGCATTTATTTATTTAAACCTGAGATTGTTTGACCTTGTTTCTGTCCTTAACAGAAGTGATTTGTGTTCTTGTGTTCTTTATTTGTCATATAACAGTGTCAAACAAGCGCTGATTTTGAGATTGCTTCTAGTGACATTCCGTTTCAGACAACCATCGTTAGAAATGAAACTAGCAGGAGATTATCTGTATATTATCGTAGAAGTGGCACAAATTTAATCAATGTTCCGAGCAGATAAACCGAAGCAGGCACCGTGGAGTGGCCGCCCCACGCTGCGCCCATTCTTGCGTATTTCAGCCGTTGGGCTCGTTGCGGTTGCATTATGCATCATTCTGATGTCGTTCAGCTGGTTCCTCAGGATGGAGTCGCATATTTTGCTGACCGACGGTGATGAAAGTCTTATATACGCGCCGCCCCTGCCGACAGTGGTGTCTCTCGAATACGACCTCAGCGGATGTTCAGATTTTGCCTCTCACGTTCGGAATCCAGGTTCACTGAAGCTTGGCGGACCCAGAGGAGCAAGACTGAATGATATCGAAATTCCTCCTATCTTCCACTTCATACATTACGGCGGCAAGTTCAAGAAGGCATTCTACATGTGCTCCGTGGAATCTGCTGCAAGGCAAAATCCGAGGCACACAGTATTTGTACATACATCGAATGCTCTTGATTTCGAAACGAACATTGCAAATTGGCGTGTGTCTGTAGGTCGCGCTGTGTCCGACCGTGTGAAAAGCATTGCCTTGGACATGGACGAAGTGTTTAGCGGAACCCCCATCCAGGGCTGGTGGCAAAGAGATGAATACACAACTGGCCAATTTGGTCAGCAGCAAGTGGGGAACGCGCTGCGATTGGCATTACTTTGGAAGTATGGGGGTGTTTATGCGGATATGGATATCATTAGCATAAATTCTGTCGATGGAATGGGCCGGAGCATTGCCGCCGACGACAAGTCAATGATCAACAATGCCTTTCTGTCGTTTCCGCAAAACGACCCATTCATGATGGTGCTTATGGAGGTCTTCGTCCGAGATTATAATGCAGACGTTTGGTGAGTTGTTTTTTCTTTCTCTATGGTCTGATAATGCTGCGTTTGAAAGGGGATTCAATGGCCCGTGGTTGGTAACGAAAGTTTACAACGGATTGTGCCGTGTAGATGCTCGAACCGACCAAAAAGGCGATGTTGTTAATGGCGTCAGTGAGACTTCGGCAGAAAACGCCCGGGCATCTTGCAGAAACCTTACTGTCGCCGCACCATATCGATTTCACCTCGTTCACACTGATGACCGAGAAACACTGTACGAGAATTGGAGTAAAAGTTGCGGTATTCTTCGGGACATGGCCAGTACCTCTGTTGGAGTCCATGCTTGGAAACGGTTTCCTGTGGGAGCTAAAGTCCCAAAGGACAGTTTAATAGTCAAAATCATGGACGATGCCTGTCCTGCTGTGTCAAAAGTGTTCAGTGATCAGCAGCTGGGTCGAATAGATGAGCCGATAGTGCCGCAAAATATTGCTGGATATGATTATGTCGGCTGCATTGAACAGGGTCCTTTGAATCAACTGACCACTATCCTGTCAACAATTCAGGAAACGAAGGTTATGTCGCTCGGGCGGTGCGCACATTTGGCTAAAAAGCGGAACTTCGGTATGTTTGGGGTGGTTGGTGGAGTCGACTGCTTCGGTGCCAAACTGCACACAGTAGTGGCACATACTAGCGAACAGTGCACTCATCACTGCTTGGGAAATGTGTCGGAGTATTGTGGCGGACGCGGGACAATGTCGGTTTACGCTATACCAGCAACAACCGTATTCACCACTGCTTAGGAATGTGGGAGTGCTGCAGGGGCCGGAAGCAGTGCTGATTTGCGTAAGCAAACAAGTTTCTATGCATACTTGTTTGAATTTTCAACGTTTATTAAACCGTGCAATCGTCGATTCCCTCTGTGCTCCCGTCGCACATAATTAAGAGTAATTCTATCATTTCTCGATGGATTTATGCAATTTAGAAGAGCACTTCACTCAGATTTGCGCACCACTAATGCGTTTTTGACCGACTGTGCGAGCTCCAACTCCACACGGCTGGCGAAGCCGCACGAACTGTGTAACAAGTCGCAAGAAATAAAGAGCACACAAAAGGGCTGCATTTATGTATAGATCAGTGAATCACTCGGCCTTGTCTGGCAGGTCCACAAGATATCCAACATGCTGGTATTTGCCGTGAAAGAATTGCGCCCAACCATTCAGGGTTTCCTGCTCTTCCGCGGTGAGATCCGCAAGATCGTCGATTGGGTCGTCCACAGGGTTTAGCATCTCTGCGTCAAACGAGTCTTTGGCAAGGCCCCGCGATGCATCTCTCCCGGCGAAATTCCCATACATTCCGTCTTTGAGAATAGCTGAGTCACGTACGAAACCCGAATGACCTACCGGGCCCGTAAAACGAAGCGCCTGCAGTCACATCATAGACACGACCCTTGACAGCGAGATAGATGGTTTTGGAGCTTCGGCCGTCGAAGGCCGCCAGATCCTTCTTGGAAAACTGCCTTAACTCCACGACAACGGGGTGACGCGGTGCAGTGGTGGTGCTGCGTGTATGCAAGGATGCGACAGACGAGGCAAGGTAGAGGACGACGGCACCCAGAAGCCAGTTCAGCGGATTTGAAAGGGCCTCTTCGAACATCGAAATTTCAGTGTAGTTGCGTGCGAATTGGCCATGAGTTAAGGCAGTATGGTTTGAATGCTATAAAGAAGAATTGCGGACATGCCAAACATGCTGACAGAGGGGTCCTCTATGGAACAATCACTGACAGCTTTTGATCAAAAACACTGCTATAGTTCCTTGCAAAGTTGTTTCACGATCGATTCAAGCTGCTTCTGTCACCCTTCAACCCGAGAATCTGCAAGAAGCAGCTTGAATCGATCGCGAAACAACTTTGATAACTCGACAGAATTTGTTTGAAAAAGAGCTCGGATAAGCGGGAAAATATCACGTTTTGCCTGGCAGTCGCAGCTGGCAGAATCACAACTAGTTACCTCAGAAGGCAGTTCACACACATTCCTTGTATTGCGAACTTCAAGGGAAAAAATACGAGGCTAGTAACATAAATATTGACCATAACAAAGAAGCAAAGCCAATGGTCGTCAATTACATGTTTCCCATCTGCTTCCGAAAGATTGTTCGCGATCACTTGGAACTGGACCAATTAACGGGCTCAAGAAAAGGATGGAGTGGCGCATGCTGAGGGGACGACGAGCTTTACAGTACCACTTAAATTACAGTTTGCATTTGAGGTTTCACTGGAAAATCGCTATATTTCACACGCACACCAAAGTGACAGCGAACACGACGACGCCACAAGGCGGAACCAACTGGCCAAGCAACCATTGCATCATTCTCAGAGACACAGTGCATCATGCCATCTGAAAAAAAAAGTTCAGAAAAAAAAAGACAAGAATTCGAATGAGGAACTGTCTGTATTGAGGTGCACCAGTCTGTCCATCTTGACGAACAGCAAGGCGATGGGCAACCCATAAAGACATTTTTGTTGCACTAGCACTAGCGCAAAATGCGTCATGGATAAGACGAGGTTGCGACTCTGTGCGTGCGGAAGGAAAAAGGAAATAACTGAGCAGAGAATTACCTTCACGTTCTCTTTTGAAATACAGAGACCATCAACGAGAATTTCGGGGGATCTCAGAACATCTGGTTATGTTACACATAAAAATCCTTCCTTTTTATAAAAAAAAAAGGAAAAACCAACCTGATGTATCTTCGTATTTCCGATTTTCAAGAGCGCGCTTAGTGAGACTTTTTACTCTTCTTTGAGTGTCATCTGTTTACGAAAGGTCTTGGAGAGAAAACCCGTCTTAGATAGAAACCAGGTTTTGGAGAATATGTCGCGAGCGGAATAAGCATAGTTGTTTAAGCTTGGATTCGCAGAGTGCCACCGATGCCATGTCAAGATACTCAGCCCTAGCGGAGTGCCCGACAAGCTCGGCGTTGGGTCAATGTTGTCGAAAATAGAAATAATGCAAACGGAGAAAAACAAAGAGCCTGTCGTTAATTTCTCTTTGCGGCCTCTTTGCGGACCTGCCGCTCGAACGACTGCTGACGCAAAAGCCTTTCGTTTCGCACGCGCTCGATTTCCTTCATGACTGCTTTATGTCTGGCTTGTGTGGAAATCGCGCTCACCTCTTTCGTGCCTGCCAGCGTCGTGTATTCCATCTGTCCGTACCGTTCCTCTGCTAACAGGCGCTCGTTTAGTCGCGAGAATTGCTGAATCATGGCTTATGGGATATTTGATTCAGTAAATAATATCTTTCAAAACATACCCAAGTGATTCTGCAGCATTGCATTTACTGCTAACGAACTCGGAGCAAAATGCGCCAAAACTGCATCGTCGATATTTAATTATAGAGATTGTTTGAAATTCAGGGTACCAGATGCGCTGGCTCCTTCGAAGTCGTGTAGCATCGACTGAAGGTGAACTTCAGAGTGCGCACTTTTGTTGCTGTCTTTCGAATCACTTTTTTTGTCCCCAGGTTTTGCTTCATCATTGGCGCCAGTGCTGAAAACTTGTGAAGGATGACGCTCATGATTGAATCTGCTGTCTCCAAAATTCGGCTCGCGCTTTCTTTCTGCTACGACTGGTCGGCAACCGCAGGTATGATTGCATTGATCAGACTGTTTGTTGCGCTCATGGGTTGTTCGAAACGGTGTGTACGGGTTGGAATCTGCGTTGGTAAATTGCGTTTGGACAGGAATTGAATGTTGCATTGATTGAGGTGTTTGATAATACGGAGGCATTGGGAAAGCAAAATATGGTGAGATAGGATATGGCCAATGTGTGGGGAAATTTAAAGGTGGTGCATTGCCATTATGCTGGCAGCAGCAAGTTTGATTTTTGCCACATTTGTTTGTATCTTCGTTGTCAAGGGATTTTTGATTAATTTCGCCATTTTCAGAAATGACTGGTGGTACTGGCATGCTCGAAGGTCTTTTCACTGAATTAGTGACATATGCCTTTCTTTCTTGATTTTCCACTGACGGTTTTGACGGATCCATCGTTGACTTTATCTCAGTTCCGATGTCCTCTATCATGTTTTGATCACTTTTGTTTAACATTCCAGATTGCTTTCTCTCTGGTTGGACAGACACTTCAAGTTTTGAATTCTGCTTTCTAGCTTCCTTGTTGGGAATATTCTCCGTACTTAGGTCTTCAACGACCATGAGGTCACTTATTTTCGACGGAAAGTCTGAGTAATCGGACTCAATTTCTTCAATGATAGATTCCGCTCTTTCATCCTCATGAACAACATTAGGTTTCGCGATTTTTTCAGCAGTTAGCATGTTTTGTTTGAGAGTGTTATAATCATCCAGATTCTTTCCAGGTGATGTTGTTTGCGCGAAAGATGAACTAGGCACCGAGTCACGTACTGGTTGCTCAGATATAGAATGATTTCGGCTGATTAAAAGTTCCTTGGTGGTTGATATCAAGTTATTCAGTTCCTCATCACTTTCAGCTTTTTCAATATCTTGTTCTGACAGCATTGTGGATTCAACGGGGCTTTCAGGACCAACAGAAGGCTCTGAAGCTGTTGACGCCATCTCAGATGAGTTCAATTCAAGCAATGAAGTGTCGATTGGCGATTTGTCCGACTTCGGCTGGGGGGTGCTGGCAAGCCGAAACTTGGTGGGATTGGCTGAGGCCTCAGTCTCAACAACGGAAAATTCTTCCTCCACAAATTTATCAGTTCGAATATTGAGAGTTTTTGCTAGGCTTTCGCGTGACTGTACTTTGCTTGTCGTTGTCCCAGTTGCATTATCTAGGCTCTCTATTGATAAGAGTTTTGGCGATTTTTTCAAGTAGGACGATCGCTTTCTGCCATCTTGATTGCTGCTATTTCTTGTGCTAGTCGATACCTTGACGGTTGATACTGGGTTTTTTAACGCAGCGTCAGCAGCTGAGGACTTTTTTTTAAGTGCTGTGAGGTATGCGTGCAGCTCTTCATCATCTGAATCACTAGCCCCAAAATCCTCGGAGTCTATTGATATAGAAGACTGACTGGAATTACTGGATCCAGGATCTCTGCCAGACGAAAACCTGATATCAGGTGTAGCGCGCGAACGAAGTGTTCCGTGATCTCGACTCTTTGTTGGAGAAGCGCGTTCTCGAAGCAGGGCGTTGGCTTTCAGGAGGGCTTGAGAGGCTGAATCCAACCGAGAATGATTGTGCATATGACCAAATACCCACTGTTTTTTTTTTTTGTTTTTATTCTATTTTTTGCCAAAAACATTCTTTGAAAAAACATGTCATCGCTCGGTCCGCGATCGAATTCCGAAACAGGTATTCTACATTTATTTTCGCCCGATATGCAAATGTACCTGTTGTACTCACCGTTGTGTTTTGAACCGAATTGTCTCGTCGAATCGATCGGAAAAACATCCGCCCCGTGATGGGGTTTCGCATGCTCTCATGCGGATTGTGTTGTGATTCGTACCCTTTGCGGGGGATGGAAACAACCGGACGGACGGGCAATGGGACTTAGTCGACGACCGCAGAATCGCTGAGGACCGCCATGTTAACAAAAAACGACAACGAGTGGAGGCAGCTTCGTCAGCATCCAGTGATTCGGAGTCGGAGTCGAATGACGAGCGAGAGCGCAAGAAGAAAAAGAAGAGCAAAAGCAGCAAGAATAAGAAAACAGACTCGAAAGATAAAAAGAAGAAATCCAAGAAAAAGGAGGTTTGTGCGACCGTTGGAATGTACAGGTAGTAAGGGATTACTTGAAGGCAAAAAAGTCGAAGAAGGCGAAAAAAAAGGAGAGCGACAGCGATTCAGACGACAGCACAGACAGAGAGGAGGAGGTGCGGTACAGCGCCATTACTGGGAAGAAGTTGAAGCTGAAGGTGGCCAAGAGCAAGCAGGACAAGGTCAATGACATCAACCGGCAGGACTTACGGCGGATGCTGAATGACTGCTTCGAGTGAAGGAAGGCTAAGGTCAATGGAAGGTACAATATAACGTCAAGCAGATGAGACCCCAGAGAGGATAAAGACGGAGAAGCCAAAATTTGCGCAAACCCAATCTAATCTTATCTACACCCAATCCAAGACGCAATGATGTATAATCGGCAGGCAAAACATTAGCAACAACACAACAACAACAATATGTGGAGGAAGTTCGTCACCACCACCGTCAAGACTTTGTCGTCGCCCGGACGGAAGGCCGAGACCGTCGAGACCACCACTACCACCGTATACAAGCACGTCGATGTGCCGGTCCCGGCCCCAGAGAAGGCACCTGCTGCAAGCCCCGATCCCCCTGTGGCCGTTACCGCTGCCGTCGCTGCCACCGTCGCGCCTGCTGCCGAATCCGAAGAGAGCATCGTTATCAAGGAGACCATCGTGGAAGAAGTCTCCCCTGCCGCCGAGCCCGTCATTGTCTCGGAAGCGCCGGTTCTGAGTCCTGTTGCACCTTCATCACCAATTGTGCTTCCCTCTGCCCTGTCTGCTACTCCTCCACCCCCTCCAACAATTGCTCGCTCGGTGTCACTTGCGACCATTGACCAGCTGTCTTCTCCAGCGTGGTCCCTTCTGTATGCTATCCGTCACCATCACGCTGTTATCAAGTCACATCTGGACAAATGCATTGTGACTGCCAATGCAATGTCCCAGGGTATATCCCTTGATATGGCTGCTAGTGCGAAGGATGTGCAAACAAGATTTAATGCCGTTGCTGCCCTTATTGCCGCTCACTATGACGCAGAAATTGAGTACTTGTTTCCTGTTCTGGAAGATGCCGCCCCAGGTGTTACCGCGGATATTCTCAGCAAGGGAGAAAGAGAGAGAGAGAAGCTCGACTCCCTCAGCGCTGACCTTAACCGTGTGCTTGGCTTGATTCTGGACGGTGATGTAAAATTTCCAAGACGAGAAAGTGATGACTTTAAGGGGCTTGTGAACAAGCTCAGAAGTTTCAATCTCGGATTCAAGTTTTGGATGGTCGGCGAAGAGGCGGCTTTCGCTGTTATTTTGGATCAACTTGATATTTCAATTCAAGAGGACATCTTCACAAAGGTTTTTGAGTTTCTGGCAATTTGTGCTTTGTAACTCACTGCTGAATCAGATATATTTGGCGTCCGTGTCTTCGAACGAAGCGACACTTTCTTTTATGATGACAGTGCTTTCGCCAGATGAGAAAGCCAAATATTTGGAAAACAAGGAGCGTATTCTCCGCAAGTAAAAAATTATGCGATGGTTAGAAAATGAAGAAGGTTGAACTATTGGTTCAATAAACATAGTATTACTTTGGTTCCACTTCTTATCTTCGGCTGGGATCGTCCAAGAGCAACGTGAACACAGGAAAATCTGGTGCAAGTTGTGAGACTGATACCGGCGGCTTGTTTCGTCAAGCACTCGCAGAATCATAACTCGAAACGGCGATTTTTGGCGCGATGATGGAGATAGTTCGGCTAGTACAGTCACTTTGGATCAAAGAAGATCTTGAAAATCTCTTTTCTCAACAACGCGTGCGTTCAGAATGAAAACACATGAACTAATCACTTCAGTGGTCAATATTGATGTCACCACCGCCGAACTTGCAGCAGAAGCAGCAAAAGAGTCTGAGCACACACTATTTATCCGCGCAATTCTGATGCTGTCATTGATTCTTTTGTCAATGAATATTAACGGGATGCTCCACAAAATTAAGTTTCACTACTTGAGTGAAACTGCTGTAACAATTATCTTAGGTTTGAAATGCTGACAGAACATTTTACCTGACAAGTGAGATGCAGGTGTCATTGCAGCTTTGGCTTGGACCACCATCAGTTACGATTCTACAAACGCCGACATTCAACTTAATTCAGATTTTTTTTACATGGTTTTGCTCCCTCCAATTATCTTTGAGGTGACCATAATACTTCCTCTACGTCCGAATGTAACTTTCCTTCACAGGGAGGATACACACTTCAAAGGGTGTCATTTTTCTCCAACATTCTCACCATTCTCTCCTTAGCCTTTGCTGGGGCATTATTTTCGACATTTGTATGCTCGGCGTTGATGTATCTGTTTTCTCAATGGGTGTATCCTTGGACTTTCATCGAATCTCTCGTCTTCGGATCTCTCATCTCATCGACGGACCCAGTTACTGTGCTCTCGCTGCTTCCATCATCAGTGGACCGCCGGCTGTACATGATTATTTTTGGAGAAAGCGCTCTTAATGATGCCGTAGCAATCATTCTGTATCGGTTTTTCACAGGATTCGCCGATCCAACAGCAAAACTGGGCATTGGACCATTCATAACGTCCGTTTTTGCCAGCGCTGCAGTCTTCTTTGGAAGTTTTCTTGTTGGGATCTTCATCGCACTTGTTTTTGCCAAGATCACAAAGCACTTTAAAATTGAAGAAGGGAGCGTGTACGAAGTTACCATGCTGATCCTGTTCGCATACATCAGTTACTTATTAGCAGATGTTCTGGGACTTACCGGGATCATCAGCATATTTTTCTGTGGAATTGCGATGGCGCATTACGCCGCTGGAAACCTCAGTGAAGAAGCCAGAAAAGCCTCTAAGGTATGCGCTTTGCTCAAACAATTTCCCAAAATTATATTTTTTATAATTATGCACAGGTTACGCTCAGGCTGTTTGCATTCGTGTGCGAGACATTCATTTTTTTGTATCTTGGCCTAGGACTCCTGTCGTTCGGATCCAAAGCATCCTACGATCCGCTCATGATTATTTTCGCTTGCGTAAGGAGAAAGAAAATTCGTGGTTTTACGTTTCCAACCGGTTATTGTTTTTTTTTTTTTTTTTCCTTTCTTTTTTTGCCTTCGTCGTTTTGACTCAGGTGGCGATTCTTGTATCTCGTGCGCACGTTTTCATTATTCTTGGCTTGAAAAATCTGCTTCTCAAGCACCAGACAAAAGATGGCCTGCAGGCAGGAACAACGACATTGCCTGTGCCAATGAACCAGCAGATTCTGATATGGTTCAGTGGTTTGCGCGGAGCGGTTGCATTTGCGTTGGGTGTCACGTTTCTTGAGCAGGATGCATTCACAGAGGAGGCCAAAGCCAGCATTTTTGGAACAACAGTGATGGTGGTGGTTTTAACAGTGCTGGTCATTGGGGGTTTGACGCCGTACATGCTCGTGTGGCTCGGCATTTGCGACGGCGAACACGACGAGGAATCGGCGGCGGAGCAGCAGAAGGACTTAAAGCAACTGGACGCGGAACATGGGAAGGAGCATGGCGGCGGAGAAAACGACGGAGACGATCAGGAGTTTGACGAGGAAGAATTCAACAGAAACGCAGAAAACAAGTCGGTCTTTGTGTGGCTGCGCAATCTGGACGACAAGTGAGCCAGCCTCGTTGCAGTCCCGGCGCTAATGTTATTAATCGTCCCATTAGTTTCATTCGTCCATATTTCTCGAGAACCGCAGAGGCAGTGGACACTTTTGTTCCCAAAGCTCTTTTTCCTCGCGCTTCGCTGCCGCCTGAATTGGAACCAAAACGGAAATCCACCACTGCTCGCATGTCTGAATCGTATCGGTCATTAAAGAAGAAGAGCGTTGACATGGGTCTTGACGGGGACTTAGGATTGAGCAGAACATCCGGCGTGCAAAAAAACTCCGTCCCTGCAGAGGAGGCACAAGCCACGAACGAGGAGAAAAAATTTATGATTGAATGACAGAAACTTGTCCCATGGACACTTTAGAAAAATAAACTTTCTTTTCTCCGCCACCTCATGTGCGACTAACTCGCGCGTCAGGTAAAGCACGCCCCGTTTTGGCCACAGGCTATTTGAGAACGCGGCTTCAGCAATGCCGCTACGAACTCACAAAATCACTGTTCGCGCAAAGTAAAATCTGCGCCATCCCTTTGCAAGACTGCCGTATGCACAGAATTTGTCAGTGAATCTGAATTTTCGGGAGCTTGCAACTGTGGTCGAGTGTACTGGGTTCAGGTTGCCTGGAAGTGGAAAGCAGTGGAACTAACTGAAAGAAGGTCTTGCGCAATTGCCAACTTTTTCCAGAGAAAGGATCGTCACAAACGTGGTTTGTGCCGCTTGTGGAAATCCCGACGACGTTTTCACTCAACTCTCAAGAGGGTAACGGCATCAAGCTATGTGGTTGCAAATCGTGGTTTATTGCACTCTGTGTGGCGGCGTTATTTCCGCGATCTATCATTCTTCTCCATTCCGCTCCTTGAAACCCTGCAATTCAAGCTCGGCGTCCACGGCATCGTAGTCAATGGACTTTGCAGAAATGGCGCTTTCGGGGCGAACGACAAAGTCCATGCCAGGCGGGCAGTAGGTTTTCCAGTTGATGTTCTTGATGTCGATGGGCGAATATCTGAGGCCTTCCACCGCATACTGGCGGATGATGAACTCCTCGATGTCCGCGTCCAGCTGCTCCTCCGTGACTGTGCCGCCAAGCTCCACTGGTGTCATGGCCGGATCGATGTAGTTGAAAAGCTCATCACCCTTCGTGAAGACGTTGTTGTCAAAGTCGGGGACAAATTTTCTGACTGCGGTGAAAGACTTGACGAACACCGGCTCTGCATTGTGAAAGATGAATGGATTTCCCTTCTTGACAGGAATGCAGGCAACAACGTCGTTGAGCGCTTTGTACATCGTCAGTCGCATGTTGATGAAGCGAAATTTCTCTACGATCAGGATGTCCATTACTTTGAATTGCATGGCTGGCAGAAGTATGCGGTAAAAGACAAACATGACCATGAATACTGCAAACTGCTTTGGGACACCGCCCATTCGTTCGGCATTGAGTTTGCGAAAGCCAACGTATCCACCGGCGCGCGAAACAAGGGTCGGGATCGCCACGTACAGCTTTGCGAGATAATAAGCGTGCACGTGCACAATAGATACCCTGGCGGAGGGATGACCCAAATTTTCCTTGTGCCAGTTTGCAAAGTTTGTCAGGACCTTGAGCGACTGAGCCACGTCATTGTCCAGTGCATGCAGCGTGTAGTCTATGAGATCATCCTCCAGCTTGGCAGAGACAAGGAATGGGTCGCTTCTGATTTTGTCGCAGAGACTCTCGCGGGCAGTGGCCATTGCAATTGGTTTTTTGGAACACTTTTTTAAAGTGCACAGATCTCCCGGCGACGAAGTAAAACCACCACGTTCTTAAACAATATGGTATCAACACTGGCGCCTCGTATTCCCTCAATCGAAGGAGAGGGGTCTCTCATGGCGCTTTGGAGAGACTTAACCATGCAAGCTGGTTTCCGTCGTTAGCGATGAAGGACGGAAATAGTCATAATCAGATCTACTCGGCGTTATGAAGTACTGAGGAACGAAGATTTTGTCAAAAGAGAATATGAAGTTGGTTGTATAGAAAATATTGGTTCCATTCATGAAATAAAGCTATAAAAAAAAAGCATTTGGCTCTCTCCCCCAAAAGACAGCGATTAAATTGCAGACAAAATTGTAAGTGTTAACCCCAAACATAATTAAAAGAAAGTCACTCTTCAGCTCTACTGCCAACTGAAGTTTTTCTATCGTTCTTCCGCTTCGTCATTGCCCCACGAGGATTGTCTACAACCACTGCGGACGCATGAAAACTCACCCCTTTCTTAACCCGTGTCGCGCCCAACGAGTCTCGTGAAGCTGTGCGCAGAATGGACGGCGGTTGTGGTGGACGTGAGTTGCTGCTGGCCATCTCGCTAGACTTTGTGCTTGGTAATATACCGATTGAATTCACAGAATTCCGTTTAAGGTTGTCTTCACTGTTTTCGGCTCCTATTGGTGTCTGTGGCCTGGCTGATCGCCGCTTCTCTTTCTTCTTGTCGCGAGGGGTTTTGGAGTTCTGGACAGACGTGGCTGGAACATATCCATTATGCATTTGCCAAATCATTATGGGTTGATACTGCAAGTAATTCCCTTGGTTTAGTGCAAAGTTCTGTTGTTGTTGGCCAAGTGAAGCATAGTAGTGCGCCTGATGCTGCAACAGTTGCTGAGGATATTGCGGAACAAACATTGCAGAATTCAGGTGACCAGAAAACGGCCCAGTATTCTGCGACGGAACTCCATAAGGCGGCAATTGCAGCGAAAGTGGGCGCCCTTGCACATTGTTCATTTGAGGAGGTAGCGATTGAGTTCGTCCAAACTGCGAAATATGTGTCGATCCTTTCGGCATGGAGCTAGGCTCCTCATTGGGGCTTAGAGAAACCAGTGGAAATTGTGGCTGCGGTTGCTGCGCAAAGACGGTTGTCGCGACAGGGTACATAACTGGTGAGAACGGTCGGCCATTCGCTGGATATGGGATCAACGGAGGAGTAGGCACACTGGTCGTCTCCATAGAAGAGTCAGCTGAAACAGGGCGGAACTCCGGTGACGATACTCCTTCAATGTACACCAAGGGCCGACGACCAATCGCAGAGCTGCTTGAAGTTTGGGAGCCTCCGTAATCACTACCCGTCCAAACTCTCCCACCCGTACCGTAGTCACTATGAGATGACGGCACGTTCTTGCTGTATTCACCCCCACCAGCCTGCAGAACCTGAACATATGACGAATACGCACTTCGAGCCGCTTGAGGAGGTCCCAACGGCCACAAATTCGTGCGGGGACTGTCATCGAACTCCACATTTTGCGGTAAGGAGCGATGCACTTCTGATGTATGTATTTTATCCTGGGCGCTAGTGCTTCGCGTCATGGCTTTCTCGCCCCTGTCGTTGCGATTTGATCCGAAGAATGATTTAAATGACCCACGCTCGCCTGTGGACTTATTAACATCGGCAGGTTTCTTTGCCATTATGCTTGGCGAGGATGTTTGTTGAGAAGGTGAACGAACTCCAGTAGCAGATTTTGAGCGGCCGTTGTACTTAAGGAGATTATCTCCAGGAGGAATCGGCGACGCACGGTGGAACTCTGGGGACATGGCTCTCACCAGCGGCATGTTGTCGCCAAGCAAAGCAACAGACGCAAGAGGAGCATCTTCTTCGGAGTCTGTTTCCGACGACTCCTCTTCGCTGGAAGTTGAATCCCGACTCCGCGATTCATTATACTTGTTACTTGCCGGTGGCATCGAAACGGCTCGCTGTTTTCTAACTTCTGCCTTAGATTCTTGCGGAGCTTTGGTAGAAGCAACCGGCGCGCCATTGGCACGCGCGGCCCAAGCCCTTGCAAGCAAAATTCGGTCGTCGATTGAAATGCTCGATGAAGCCCTGCTTGCTGCAGATGCAGAAGCAGGGGCGGGCGACTCAGTTCGAGAATTCCGATTCAGCGCGGCTTTGCGGAAACGAGACGCGGGCAGCGAAAAAGACTTCACAACTGCGGAGGACGAATCGGCTTTTGAAGGTGTAGAGAGCGCGGGATCGGGATCAGGCGACGGCACCGAGTGGGAAGATGTGGACGACGATGAATCATTGGCAGGGGATCCGGAGTTCCAGAAATCGGACTGATGGGCGGGGAGAGCATCGGGGCGGCGGATATCTTGGACGGGCTCCCGTTGGTGGGACGATTTGTCGGCGGCAGGCATAGGCGCACTCTCCGTCGAAGACACAGGCCTGTGCCGGCGTGAAAATACGGCACCGACGAAAGACTGCACGCACGCAAGCCCGCACACGGAGGCGCAGGGAGGATCATGCAATCAAAGAGTCAATCAAACGCTTGAGGAGCGGATAAGCAACGAACGTACCGACAGCTTGGATCCGGCCGCCAAGGCAGGCGTAGGAGCCATTTCGGAACGGGCCAGCGAGTGAGGCGGCAGAGGGTGACGGTGGCGGAGCTGGTCGGACCCGGGCAGCAGCGGTGTCGCTTGTTTAAGGTAAAGACAATTTCCACGCAATCTTCTGTCTACAATGTGCGCCAATAGCTGCTGTCCTGCGCGCTCTGCCCACGCGTCTCGTGCGTTGGCGCCTGTACTGCTCCGCTGGCGCCATCTTTCCCCGTTCGCGTGCCGGAGTCTGTTTCGTGTATATCCGCCAGGTGACTGCGCCGCTTGGTCTTCTTGCTCACGCTTGCCGAGCGTCTCAATACGCTGCGTTGTGCCAGCTGCACTGCATCTTCTTCCACCTGCACGCGCGATGCCAGCAGCTGTGCTTTCATGTGATCGAGAGGAATAACAGGAACAACAAACGGAACCATTTGCATCTGCCTTCCCCCGGAGACCTGATTGTCCGCATTTTCGATATTTTGAGCAAGCATCGCGTCCTGTGATGGGCTCCGTCGTTCGGCCAAATTTTTCTGTGGTTCGCGTTTACTCTTCCCTTCTTTGTTCAAATCAGATTCGAGCTCAGATTCCGATTGGTTATGAAATCTCTGCCGAGATGATGATGGTGTCAGATATCTAGCACGACACTCAACAGGGGCAGATTCTGTAATCTTATCTCCGGTCACGATAATTTCCGGTTGTGACATGGGAATAAAAGTACTTTTTGGCCTTGCGACCCGCGGTACTTCTGTCGGGTCCACTGTTTCAGCTCTGAGTGCGTCGCCGCTATCCGTTTTGTCCGTCCTACTCCTTGGTAATGACGTTGATCTCGGAGGAATATCAATTTTCAGTTTTGCATTATTTGCTGGCGGAGACGATGATGGCAGTTGCATAAACAGTGACGACGATCGCGACGGACGAACAAACAGTCCTGTAACAGCATTTGCAGTGGGTGATTTAGCCAGCTCGGTACCAGTTGCTGATCCCGACGCCCTTTTTGTTTGGTTCTGCGGAGTGGCAACTGGTGCTTCGATTACTGGCGGAGTGCGGGTTCGTAGGTGGGGGGAAGAAGGAGCTGCAGGGAAAGAATCTCGGCCTCGCCGACGCGCCAAAGGAGAGGATGCTGAAGGCGCCGTGGCTAAAACAGCGGCAGGAACGACAGCAGCAGGAGGATCAGGAGCACGAGCAAGAGCATGAGCAGGAGCATATGAAGAAGATGCCACGGATGGAGGCAGACTGGCACGTGTGGACTGGGTGTTGGAGGAGGAATAATTCAGGACTGCCGGTTGTTGTTGATGATGATGATGGAGGTGTCCCTCGGAAGGGGATGAGGAAGAGGAGGCGGGGAGCGCAGGACTGATACGCGGGGTGGATGCATGAGTCAGACTGCGTCGCTTGTGGCGCACGAGGGGCGGGGGCGGCTGGTAGGCGAGTGCCTGGGACAGCGTCAGCGGGGCTCTGGGCGCGGTGCTTGTGGGTGACGATGACTGTGCTGCGTGCGGCATTTCTCCGACTCAAATTGAGTTTCCATTTCATTTTGAACAAACGAACACAATTGCTCACTCACTCTATCTCTGTCTCTCTCGCTCTCTCACTCACTCACTCCCTCTATCCCCCCCACACACACACACACAAACTCTCTCTCTCCCTGTCAATTCGTGCCCTCTCTCCCAATTAATTCGTCTCCCACTCGACTGACAAACAACAGTCGCGTCAAATCAACCACCTCCCCCAGAAAGAACCCTTCCGTTGATATCTACAAACAACCTTGTCCATTCTCTGCCTCCACACCGTCCTAGTTGCGCTCCCCATCGCGCTCCTCATCGCGCTCCTCACGCACCGCAAGCTCGTCCGCTTGCGCCGACAGCCGCTTGAGCTTCCGCTCCAGCTTCCGCAGCGTGTGGTGCGCCGCCGCACGCGGATGCCCGCCGCCGTGCTCCGCAGCTGCACCTTCGCTGGTAATCGCGGTCCTTGGCGCCGAAAATCGCGTCAGCGCTATCATTTTCGGCGGCCTTGTAACCGTGACTACCTCGGCGATGGCCGTCGCCGCCGCCGCGGCTGACGACACTTGCACCTGCACGTGTATCTGCGCAAGAGGAATCATCGGGATGCGGAACGACGGCCCCCGCAGTCCCGTCGCTCCAGGCTGGAACGGCGGACTGGCCGGCGGGGTCCGTGGCGACGAGTCGTACAAACACAACTGCTGCTGCTGCTGGTTGTTGTTGCGGTGCTGCTGATGCTGATGCTGATGCTGGTGCTGATGCTGGTGATGCGCGTGGTGCATGTTGTGGCCGTGCTGGTGGGGCAACGCGTACGGAAGTGGTGGTGTCCCCGAAGCACGGGCGACGTGTTGCTGATCGATGCGTGAAACTGTGGCGCCACTGGAGTCAGCCGATATGGACGAAGAGATCGGTGTTGGGCATAGCGCAGAGTCGCCGCCGCCGGGCGGCGGAGAGGCAGGAGCAATAATAAGTGATGACCGCGCGGGTATACCCCCCGCCGCAGATGGCGCCATTCCAGTCGCCGTCGTCGGGTAGCGATAAATGGGGCTTCGCCAAACAGCCAGGAGCTTAAGACAGTCGTCAGCGACAACAGCGGACAGCGGGTACAGCCAACGGGGGGGGGGGGGGGCGGTTGTGGGGTTTTGGCTGGGGGGGGGCGGCAGGGGTGCGCGCTGCTATAAGATGCAGCAGCTGCATGACTTCGTCCATGCGGGCCTCCAAGGCGCGAACT